>VSDK01005549.1:385749-434245 GCA_009767595.1 Symbiodinium kawagutii | reverse complement strand
GTTTTGTTGCTTCGTGCGGCTGTGCCTGCTGCTGCTGCTGCTGCCATTGCTGTTGTTGTCTGTCATTGTTGTTGTCGTTGGTGCTGGGGGCTTTGCTCTGTTTGTCACAGTGTTGGATACCATCACTGTCTCTACTGCTACTGTCCTTTGTGTTCTCGGATTTTTTCTGCACTCCTGCTGCTGACTTCCTTAGACTTACACGCCGCATGCAGCAGCTAAATTGCAAAAATGGTCAAAACAGTGAAGAAAGCAAAAAAGGAAATAGCAAGTTTCATTTCTTCCAAGTCTGCAAGTAGTGTGCCAATAAGAGTCACAAGTTGTCACAAGCTCCAAAATATTGGCAAGCAGCAAGAGAAGCAAAACCCTTGAAGAAAGAGAGCAAGAATCACCACACCATGCAAAATAAATCAATAAATAGAAAAACAATGTATATATATATATATATATATATTCGGTACATATACATGCGCAACCACACACACTCCATGTTAGCACAGTACAGGTTATGTGATAACCCGCAAACCGTACAGGAAAACTCTCTGTACAACCTGTGAGGTGGGAATCCCAACATTCAACCACTGTGATTGGGAGGTTCAGATTTTCACAGCTGGTAGAACCACTAGACTAGAGTCATGTATCGACAATGGATGATCCCAAAGAGGATGTCACAACAAATCCTCACAGCTCCCATGGTTCCTAGTGATTCCTAGTGATTCCTAGTGTAGTTATCAGTTAGATGATGGAACCACTAGGAACTCAAACCTAACCATCATCTAACTGATAACTACAGTAGGAATCACTAGGAATCACTAGGAAATGATGGTTATCGCTAGTCATCAGTTTACAGTTCTCAGTTGGGGCAGGGTATGGGACTTCAAACCTGCCCCCGCATCCCTTGGCGGCGCCTGCATGGCCTTGGCTTGGGCGCTCTCCATGTCCACCACCTTCACAGCAAAGGCCTTCCGAAACGAAAGCGAGCCACGAGCCGCGAAGGCGCCAAGGAAAGCAGCGCAGAAAAACTGACTGGGAAAGCATGGGAGTGGCGAAGTCGAAAATTCATGGTCAAATTCATCAGCGATTGTTGACTATGGTTAAGTTAGAATCAACAATGGTTGGATATTTTGAATTCATGTATATTTAATGGTGATGATTGATCGAGGTTCATGATACTGGGCAAAAAAACACGCATAAAAGTATCTGGATGATGCATCAGAGCCAACCGAGTTACAGTCATATCTGTTGCCAGTAGTTCTGCTTGCTGTCTTTGGGCAGTGGCCGCAAAAAGATCGATTCTACTGCCTTGTTGGTAGATACATGGCTATGGGTCAAAACCCTGTACCCCTAGTTCCCCCCTCATTAACCATTGTTTCCAAACTTGTTGGTGATTATCTCCCCCCTGAAAGCTGGTTGTTCAATATTGACACATAGCCACATGGGTTAGAATACTCTCAAACCAGCCAACTAGTAGAATGGCTTGTGGGAACTCTTCACTTCACCTGAAGCAGTCTAAGATTCCGCCTGGCTTGGTTCATCACGCCGCCTGCAAAGCAGCACCTGCTGCCAACAAGGCATGAGAAAACCATGGGAAAAAAACATGAATTCCTGGGGATGAGAACACCCCAATGACACCACCGACTCAGTGGAACAAGTCTATGGATACGTCATCAAAGTCGTTGTCGTCAGTTCTTCAACGTGCGACTTGGAGAATGTCAGGACAAGGTCTGAATGAACCTTGATGGTCAAAAGACAATTCAAATTTGCAGATTCGCAGAAAAACAGCTTGTTTGCAAACCATCAGATTTGTAACTGCAATTAACACTGGATGTGAATTAACATATTATGATCAATCATCAATCGACTGATACAAAACTAACGTTGACTAACTAATAATGATTCATGCCATACTGCACATACCAGTATGTAACAAAGTCATTGTCAGCCAATCATGATTCTATGCCATCACGGTTAGCAACAATGTATGTTGCTAACATTGATGAACTATTTGAACCATGTATATATATATATGTATATCGACATGATCAACAACAACGACATTCTATTTCAGTCACATATGGGTATGGGTCAGTTCACCCTTGGTCCCCCTGGTTCCCCCATCATTAACCAGCACGTTTTCCCTAAAGTTGGTGATTATCCCCCATCATTGGTTGCTTAACATTGACCCAACTCGCCGTTGGCATATGTTGGCATATCCCCTATAATTGCTATAGTTCTTATCCCCTAACGAGTAACCAGCAAGGCCTTAACCACCGCTGTTGGTTGCCTTGACCCGTGCCCTTGGCCATCCACTGCCATGCCGTGCCTCCCCGTGGCCCCACGGCCTGGCCGAAGTTGCCACTGCCGAGTTCATCGCCCAAATCGAAGACATCAAAAACGGTCTGCTTCGACTCGGCGCGAAGCCACGGCGGGGTGGCGTTCCCCGGGGCCCGGTCGGGCAGCTGGTGAGCCGATACGTGTGCCATTGAGGTGAACCTAGAGATGCATACTAGACACGTCATATGTGTATGTGTATATATATATATACACATTTTTAAGTACTATGAATGATATGAATGTAAATATTCGTATGCTATACTTATAATACATAGTTTCTTGCAACGTAGGTTTAGAACAGCCTTGCTTTTTGTACCATACTACACTCACTTATAGGTTATATATTACAGTTGGATACGCAATATTTCAGGGTCATGCAAAAAATGTATATTATATAGTGTGCTGAGAAACTTATACTATACCATATATATTTATACTAGATGTATGTATGTGTATTTTACATCATATATATATATGTACGTATTTAAATATTGTACACTATATGTTTGTGTAAATACATATGTATTGCTGGATATACAAATTCATATATCACACTTTTCATCTGATATGTCCGGTAACATAGACATACTGCACATACGTGTAACATATCAATAGCTAATGGATTGTATCTTATTATGTTCATATACTTATATTGAATAAACCATCATAACAAATAGAACTTATATGAATCTAAGTGGTAATACATTATACTGATATAATATTCACATTGGGTTTGCTAACTATGCTAATTTATGTCATCTCATTGTGCAGTTCATTCATCAGCCATTACCACCATAGATTCGGCTTGGCTTCAGGGGCTGTGTCGGCGGTTGAGGCAATGGCGCGGCTGAACCAAGCTCCCATGGGGGCTGACGTGCGGTGCTGGATTTCAGCTGAACAGGGACCTGAAATCTCTGAATTTCCTATGTCTAGGTCGGCTGCTGCACGAGTTCTTCCCCAAAAGTCTGCCTGAAGTGCTTTCCGCATCAAGTCCAACGGATATCCAAACAGTTTGCCAGTGCATCACTCTGGTGGGTTTTTGACACTAGGTTTTACATAAATATGGTCAATTATACCAAATATACTACATAAACCTACTATAGATTTTGGCCACCAAACTTCGGTCACATGCTTTGGTTGCTGTCAGTCACCAGTCACCAGTCGCACTCAAAGCCGGAGCCCACGAGCCACAACTGCAAGGAACATGGCAGCACGAATCACAAGGCGCTTGG
Organism: Symbiodinium kawagutii; assembly: GCA_009767595.1. Classification (NCBI taxonomy): domain Eukaryota; class Dinophyceae; order Suessiales; family Symbiodiniaceae; genus Symbiodinium; species Symbiodinium kawagutii. The sequence continues at coordinate 430,682 of VSDK01005549.1, read as the reverse complement.
GTTGGATGAGCTATGATCAGCCCCCGGAACCACTGCAGCGTTCCAATATGTTCCAGTGAACCTTGCCACCCCTGGGCACGCACCCTGATCATTTTCTTGCGATCTACAGTGGGTTTAGATTTTGGTGGTGGTTTCAAGGCGGATAGTGAACAGGCTTTGTTCTTATTGGCTCCAAGTGAGCCGAAAATTCAGGATGACAACATGGCCGAAACCACCAACCAAGTAAAAAATGACATTGGAGACTTTCACTGATGCTTACGCAATCATTGGGCCCGTCTATGCACCTTTTTGCTTCGTAGTTTGTTTATAACTAAAGTGCAGCTACTCATGAATAAAACCATGCTGGCAACTGATTGATGGGAATGAATTGCAGCATTTTTTTTGCTTATGAACAGAGAACTTAGGTGCTAATGAAATTGACCAAGTTCGAAATTCTCATGATTCTTGTAGAATGTAACACTTTGTTGCCGCTCAAGCGAAAGTCTTCCAATGTCCACTTCGACTGATAGCAGCACACGGCTCTCACTGAACAGTTTTTGCACAGCCTTTGGATGGAAATGAGTTGGCAGGTGTGGAGAAGGATGTGACATAGAGATAGTGGGCTGGGTTGATAGGACCGCCGAACTTGCAATTGAACCCGCTGCCTGTGTCCCTCCATAATAAAGCCTAAAGAAAAGCTTTCAAAGTCATGACACAAGTTGAATGCTCAAGGAAGAGCCAGCATTTGCAGTCATCCAAAGCTTGTTGTATCATCAATCATCCACAAACATTTTTGGTATATATCATGTTGTATCTATCTTGACACCTCTGCATCCTGCCATGTTTCCAAAGTCCCCAACAACATCCACAAAGACCTTTGGCAACTCGTGGCAACACCGATTTTCTCAAAAATTGATTTGCCCAATAGCGACGAATGGCTCACAACAACTTATCTGCATACATGACCCAAGGCTAAGCAAAGAGCCAGGCTTTAAATGCGAGTCAACCCTGCGGAGGAGTCCTGGCAATGCAGCGCAAAGACCCTAACCCAAACCAGGAATAACCAGGACATGTACAGTTTCAAACCACCGCTGTGAATGCACATCATGTCATTTCAATGCAAACTTCAAAAACCGCGGGTGCGAAAACTCTGAGTTACTTTAGCATTGGCAGACTTGGTGTCCGGATTACCGCTAAGATTCTATGATTGCCCGGCTGTGCCCAAGGCGTCATCTCATTTTGCTTCGAAGTTTCCGCTGGTTTTGCTGTACCAGAGATGACCGGACCTCTGCCCAGACCCTGCCTCGCTGCCTGATCTGCCTGATCTGCTTCTGCGGTTTTGGGCTCTTTCGGCCTGCGAAGCACAAGTTGTCAACCGGCCACACTGGTGGTAAACAATGACAACAAAAATGACCTGTGCTGATGCGTTGACAAAAGTGGGGCCCTAGCCATCATCACCGTGTCTTGATGAACTGGATACTTCAGGATACCGCTGGTAATCGAATTGTGTGAAGGTTGCTTGGTTTAAGCTCCATCGAAAACCGTGTTTTAGGCAACAAATCAGATCTTCTCGAAGTTTGGTCTGGCTAAGGTGTAGAGTTGCGGGACGCTTTTTTTTGTGACGTCTGCTTCACATCCAGTCTCTTGCAAATTCCTGCCTCTAAAGAAACACCATTGGTCTCTGGGAGGAGAAGATAGACAAACACCTCACGAGGCAGCTATGGTGGGATGTGGGACCCACTCATGGGCAACAGCTCAGAATGCTTCGCTGAGGAAGCGACCAAGGCAATGATGCAAAAGAACATGTACATGCCTTGGTCGCTGTGCGTTGACAGAATGCCAATGACATCCATGACATCCCATTACTCGGAAATGCACGGATTTTTACATCTCCTTTGTTGTGCTTCACCAGGATTACAAGAGACGATTTGGGTGCCAATTTTCGTGTTGCAACGACATCTGATATGTAGTGCTCAGTCTTGAACGCAAAGCATGTCCGACAGATGCAACCAGCTCCAAGCATCATTTGGAGTAGCCAAAATGCCCCCCGACGAGCGGTCACCCAAAAGAGTGCATCTGGTGCTTTGGGTGTGGGTCAGGCACCAAGTCACTAAATCTGTGGTTGTCTGACACTAAATGATTCATAGGCGCTGCTTTGGGGTAGCCAACACGTGCCATGACTCAAACGTGCTGGGAGACAGGCCAAAAATAAACGCTTGTCCGAAGGGCCCCGGAAGAGCCTGCGATTTTGTGGAACTGTCATCTTGCAAAGGAAACACCGAAGCAAGTAATCAATTGCTGCCTATGAACAGAGCTATCAACCAACCAATAAGAGGTAAGGTATATCAGGTATATCATATATTCAGATATACAGTACATATATTCAATATAAATAAATAAACAAATAATTAAATCAGTACGTGTATATATATATATATATATACATATGCAAAATGATTTTTGTTGAGTATGCATTACAACTGGTTTATATATCTATCTTTGCATGATTATATGTATTTGAAGCACCTTCAATGGGTACGTCGCCTTGACCAAGACTTTGAAGCTCAACGAAACGCCGAAGTTGGAGAGCCAATTCATGGCCCAACAGAATCCCACTCCTGGCGGCTTCCGGGGGAAGTCCAATGGTGAACCATGGATGGCTAGTGATGAACCAACAACAATGGTTAGTGATGGTTGGTGATGGTTAGTGATGGTTAGTGATGGTTAGTGAATTGGCTACATTACGGGTAAAGCGTAAAAGTGATGGTTAGTGAATAGATAACATTGAATATCAACAATAGGGCTGGAGAACATTAAACAATCAGATATGACAGTTATATAGTCGGATAAGAATGGATAGAGAACATTGAACATCGATAACATCAATAAAACTTAAATTGGCAGCCAGAACTGAAAACAACAACTCTGCTAAAATATCAATGAACCAAAACAATTACCAACATCATGACTAACCATCAATAAAACATGTGAACTATGGATAACCATAAACAATCAGATATGACGGTCAGTTGGATACCAATTGATGGATAACATTGGATAGCTAGCACTCTAATTATTGGGAAATAGGATTTTAATAAGACAATTTTACAGTAGTATAAATCAATAAGGATGTAACGACCACTTGAATGGTAAATAATCCCATCATTGAGGGTTGATATATGTTGATATTCCAATAATGGCAGTGCCGATGTTTATCCATGATGACAAATTGGACATCAAGAATGCTACCAATTTCAGAAACGTTGCACCTCAGAAGATAAAAGACCACAGGATTCTGGATTCTGACAATAGATCAGGATGTAGCTATGCAAAAACCAATAAAAGATCCCTATAACAAAGAGATCTCAAAATACCAAACGAGATCATTACCAGCACCACGAGTCAATCACAGGCGCGATTTATCCACATGCAGCGCCCCCAGGTCTCCAGCGGCGCGTGCTTCTTGCGCGAAGAACTCCGAAGTCATGACGTAGGGCAGACTTAGTGAGCAGTTTTCATGTTTCCAAATTGTCAATTGGCTATGGGTCAATATTAACCAACCAATGGGAAATTTCCACCAACAATAATAGGGAAACCAATGGTTAATAGGGGGGAACCAGGGGTACGGGGTTTTGACCCACAGCCAATTAATTGATGTCAATTATACTTGCTGAATCATGGTTGTTGATAATGGTCAATCTGTGTTATTAACAAGAAGGGATATTTCGTCAATAATGTCTTTTAATACTTTATCATCTGTGTCCATAATGGTGGGTAATCTTGATAACAATCTAGTCATTTACATGCACTGGTTCCTAACAAAGACAATATCTGACCGATGTGTCTAAAATTAGAATAATAGTCAAGCTCACCCTTTGAAGCTATTTTTGTTCAATCTCTCATGATATATAGACCCTCAGGGCCGGACGGACCAAGAGACAAAGAGAAGGCTGCGCGATAGATCAACATGCTGCTCAAAGCAAACCAAGCCTCGCAACATGGACAAGCACGCAAAGTATCTTGCACGCGCGAATGCTAAGAACTGTATGCCCTCGAGATGCAGAAATCGATGGCCAGTGTCATTTTAAGTAACAACTTGGTTACCAGAAATTGATAACAAAAATCTTTGAAGCAGAGTGTAGTTCCGCAGAGTTTTGAAGCTACCTTGGTTACTTGATTTCTTTAACGAATTGATTGGCTACCAAGTAGCTCTCCAAGATCCAATGGCAGCTTTCGATGATCCATTACCTGATCAATTGATATTACCAGCTAACTATTCAATAGATACTAGTAACTATATGTAACTATTAACTATCAACAACCAGCTAATACTTACTATTGTAGTTCCACAGATCGCCAGCTTTCGAAGCCAATCTAGCAGCAGTGAAGCCCTTGGAGCCCGGCAGTCACACTGACCGGTACTCCAAACCCACGCAAAAGCGAACCCAGGACCATCAACCTCGGAGTCAGCAACCCTTGCAACAAAGAAATCTATTTATCTGGAAATAAATATGTATAAATATATATGTGTTTAAAATATAGATATAAATATATATATATATTTATTTATTTATACATATCCAAATATATATGTATATACACATATGTACAACTAAATGCACACACAAATACTGATTGTAATGTGAAATCTGGCACGAAGGGACTGAAGCGATCGAAATGATAAGATAGTGGCCTCACACATGGTCAGTCAGTTGGGGCTGCACCCACCTGGGGCATCCACGATAAGCCAACCAGCATGCCCATGATGCCAATGGCGGCTAAAGGTCGACGACCCATCTTGTCGATGTACCTAATCAAAGCCTTGGCCATCAGAGTTAGCTTCAGGATGTTGGATGATGAATCAATGATGGCTGCAGTTTTGTACAGTTTTGCACTCTTACACAAATTGTCCAAAGGAGGTGGAAATTGCACTGGTTGTCTCAATGCTGCTGCAGTTGACTCACTCAAGAACTTAAGATCCGAGTGTTGCAACATCTAATGCCTTCTCCTGAAAGGTACTAGTATTATTGAAATTATCGGCTTAGGCACCCGCACAAGGAAACACCTGGTCATATGGCGCTACCAGTCTGACGGTCGCAGCACCCTGAGGCTGTTGCAGCAGTGGCCAGAAGCTGAATGAAACTCACGATCGCGGCAGAAACCATGGCGTAGGCTCCAAATCCAGCATCGTCCAGAATCCTTGAAGACATGAAAGGCAACTCAGATGTAACATGACTTAGGCATCTCAAACAGCCATCTTAGAGGAACCGCAACCTAACCTCGAACCTTAGAGTAGTTCGGATTCTCCCTACACCGCTGCAAACTCAATCCCAATCTTGGCATCAAATCGATTCCAAACATGGCCAGAACAAATGCAAAGTTTGCTTCCAGGCGGCTGCTGTGCAAAGTAGATGAAAACGTTGATTCCCGAGACCTGCTTCTTTTCCAAACACACGTGACATCAAATGCTTGACACCTTCTCGTTGACACAGCTTTTGGTCAAAGCGAGAGGTCTACACTAATTACTCCAAAAATACACAAAAACTGAAGTGTTCCCCCAGAAAACCAACTAACAACATTATAGATGTACTTACGTTATACAGGTATCTATGTAAAAAGTACTGTTACATTCCTAATGTACATACAGTGTATGCCCATGAAGTACCGTTACATGGTAATCATAATATGTACTTGCGGTGTATCTATGTATATCTCCATGTCTTCGATGATGGTGAAGTCTGCGATGCAGCACTATCGCTGCAGCTACTTAGACTCCTGTTCTGTGCTACAAACGCTTGTGGTTCAATGTTGAGCATCAATAATAGGGATAGTAACCAACAATCATATACGCATTGAAGACATGGAGATATACATATAGATATATGGTAACTACATATAGGCGATAGTAACCAACAATCTTAGGGAAAGCAATGATTTGTGATGGTCAATGCCCATGAGAACTAGGCCCCAAAGAATTTTGATGCAGTTGAATTTGGAAAAAACACTGCAAAATCAGCAACAACACAAACACTCAGATTCTTCTATGACTGCTCCGGCACTATGTCTGCTACTCGTCCCACTATGCACTGCTGCTCTGCTACTGCTACTGCCGCTATTGGTAGTCGTAACCCTACCAATGCTGGAACATGCCAGAACCATTATTCTTCTTACTGCTGCCATTGCTTCTTTTACTACTACTTCAAGTACACACACTTTCTTCTTTCGGATGCCTTGGATACAATGATACCCCCTTAGCGATACTGGGTGCTTCCTGGTTCCCTTATGATGCCAAGGATGCACCGTGGTGACACGAGTGATCACCGGTTCTGACACGGACCTGCTGCAGCACGTTGATCCCAACACCAACGAAGGTGGCTGCCTTGGCACATGGTGAAGCCTCATCAACCGTAATGGTCCTGGTCAATAATGGTTAAGGATACTTAATGATGGTCAATTCATGATGGTCAGAATGGCTCATCTTTAACCACCGTTGATTGACAAACAAAAGGATGTTGTGCGGATTTTGGTTGCCATGATCAGCGAGTGATCATGAATCACCACATTGATATCCATTGACCATCACGACTAATCATCGTCATTGCAAGCCCGTAGCCGGTACCCACAGGGAGTCACAGCCACTGCTGCTCCTTCCACCAAGCAACGCGATGATCGGTGCTGCAAAGTGCCCGCATACTGACGTTGGGAACGTTGGATCTGCACAAGTCGGCCTGGATGGCATTCAGATCAACAACCTCCCATCCCAATGAAGCGACCACACGGGATGCACAAACAGGGATCATACAGGAACAAATGCAACAAAAACATTAAACAAGACAGAACAGACATAGAAAACAAAAACAGAATCCAGCGGAATCCACAATTTGAACATAGAAAAAAAGATTTCAAACAACAGAAACTGACTGACATTGCAGCCTCCAGCTTCTGGATCTCGTCTTCGATACAGGAACTGCTAACCTCCCGAGATTCGGCGAACAATTTCCCCAGGGAACTGCGGGGCAGCTTTACATGGGGAGCAGTGCCAAGCCAGATGGAAACCAACAAACCCACCAACAAATGGCTATGGGTCAATACTAACCAGCAATACTGGGGGATTAATAAACAACAGTGATCATGAATACAATGATTAATGATGGGCGAACCAGGGGTAAGGGGTTTTGACCCACAGCCATATTGCTGGAACACCATTGGTTTTGGGGGTACCGAGATTTTGGCACACACACACACACATCTTGCAGAAAATGTGGGTGGCATTACCAAGTGATTCAAAGGATTCCCGCCGTTTTCAGTGGCACAATTCCTTGGGGTACAAAATTGCATAAATTGTCAATGACCATTGTTTAATCAACCAAATCAGTAACAGATCCATCACTATGGTAAATAAATGGTTCATTAAAAATTGTTATTACAAGGGTTAAACCATTGATTAACCATTGATTAACCATTGATTAACCATTGATTAACCCAAGTTTAAATAGTTTTCATGCTATTGACACTATTAACCATATTAAACCATTGATAAACCACTCATAAACCATTGATAAACCATTCATAAACCATTGATAAACCATTCATAAACCATTGATTAACCATTGATTAACCATTGATTAAACCCATCTGTTTATTATTTACCACCGAAGTCACTCATCTGCGGCCGTGGTCCTTGCGGAAGAGCTGTCGCAGGGAGTCCTTGGCCGCGTCGTTTCGTGATTGCGACAGGAGCCACCGCGGGGTTTCCGGCAGGTTCGCATTGAGCAGCAGCTGGGCAGCAGCTGGAACTGCCTCAGCGGCAGGTATCACTGGCATCGAAAAATCAAGAAGTTGGAAAGCCTGGGGTATAAAAGGTGACATAAACGTCATTAGCTATTCCTACACAGCCTGGATTTTCCAACAAAATTGTGGTATAACTCCAGTAATATATAGGAAAACCATGGAAAACCCCAGCAAAATTGCAGGAAAAACTTCTGTTATAATCATCAATTTTCTGGTTTTTTATTGTAATTGGAAGGTGGGCCTCCAAACTTGAGCGAAATTACTTAACTAGGATCGCCTTGAATACTTGCTGCTTGGATGTGCAGTTGAGGTTAGTTCCCTGGGAACCACAGTAAGTAATCCTATAAAGGGGGTGGACTACGTAGCCCCAACATGCCCCAACCATGGTCACTATCCAGTTACTAAGTACTAAGTTGGGATGCACATCCAAGTAATTGCAATAACAACGATTGTCATATTGGTCCATTGAAGCTAGTGACTTGCTAGTATTAGGGTCACCATCATCACTGCTGGTCAAATGGTTAGACCCAAAATCGCAGTGATAATGATCAATGATGCTTGAACATCTTAAGTGTAACAGAAGATAGTCATAGCCAAGCCAGCTTCCTAATATCATGTGTAGCTATCTTGGTAGCTCAACGCTTAACACGAAGCACCAAGGCCACCTGGCCATCATTGGTAGGCCACCTGGCCACGATCGCCAAGGCACAGCGAGTCCAACTTGCCATCTCCAAGCTTCATGCGCCAAGGGCTGCAGGGCCGCCGACCTAAGGGTGCCAGGACCGGCTGGAGGACACACGTGGCGAGGACCAACGGATCAACGTTGCGATCTTCCCAAACGCAACACCAAGGACATGCACAACAAATAGTCATGATATTAACAAGATGTACATACAAATTTATGGTTATAGCCATGTATACACAGATAGAAACACAACTAAAATCCTCTCATATCAATATACATGGCAACTCATTTGCCGATGTATATATATATATAATATGCACACCTGTACACTGCAGTCGATCCTTTCTTTGTGGAGGTTTGAAAACCCCGTTGGTCAGGTTTCGACTGGCAGCCCTATCTACCACCATAGGTAACCAGGCATAGTGGTACACCAAATGTATAGAGAGAGAGAGGGAGAGACACACACACACACACATATGACTATATATACATGTACTGTACATGTATACCATATAATTGTTTAGATCCATACTAACGCATAATTACTTGTAACATCCACCCAGACTTTTAATTACGTACCACACATATCAGTGGTCGTCCAAATGCGGTTGTCCAAGAAGGTGTGGCCTATGCTATTTCGATGGGGGCCTGCTGCTTGTGGATTCTCCCAATGTGCATCACGTAGGAAACTCAGAACATCTTTCTTCCCTTAGTGAAACAGTAGTTAGTTACTAATGGGTCATATATGGCACATCCTGGTTAATAGTGGTTCAATTCTGTAGAAGATGCTCAGCTATGCTGGCGACAAATTTTGATGATCTCTACAACATATGGTAGTGTTGGTCCGAACGACTCTGGCCAAAAACTTACTGGACCAAACAGCAGCAAAGACAGCGAGGCTGTTTGGCGCTAAGCGAGGTTTCAAACTAGATTTACTTGGTGATGGTAATAATCCATCCCCGAAAGATAGTCATTCCAAATTAGTGAAATGTCCAAAGCACAAACTATTTTCAAATAACCTAAAGATACAGCATGATTCTGTGGCATAACGTGGGCAAGGCATCACAATTTCTATTTCCTCTAGCTCACTACTGTACCACGCATCATCTAGCGCCAGTCTTGTGCCATCGGAGTTTTTGTGTCTTTTTCGAAGTTCCAGAATTCTTTGGTGCAGGAAGCATTTGTCCGATCATTTGGTGACCAGAAAGAAATTAAAGAAGGAACAACCATTGGCGTTTATGATCCACTGCCCTTACATGAAAAGCAAGCCTAACAACTAGCGCCAAGCCAGCACCAAACCAGCGCCGTCTTGCAGTTCTACATGCTTCTGCTCGGGGCCACTTCATGAACGCTGCAAGCAACAGCCTTGACATCAAAAAGGTTCCTTCAAGTAGAAAGATAAGTTCTAGACTGTTGACATCCAATCATATAAACGGTGGTCAATATTTTCATGTATATATAAATTTCCTATACTTCCGTCTTTAGGTCATTGATTTAGAATTTAGAATGGGATTCATAATGACGAAATACTTCATGATGATCCCTGTGAACCAGGTACCATCCCCCCATGATGGTAAATGAGACCATGTCAGAAATGTTGATGGCCAAAGCGTGCATACTAAAATCACACAAAATCCGTGCCCCCCTCGGAAGGCAAGTGACACCAAGTAGGACACCAATATGCCACTGGTGCCGATGAATGGTGCCCATCCACCTAAACGGCCTCTACAAACAGCAGGACTCACCTGCAGCTTGCATCAGGTTCAGCCGGGCAGAAACCATTTTGAAGAGATGTGTGAGACATCATCAAACAACAGCAACAAAATGACCCAAGATCAAGATTTGATGCTTCAAACAAATTATGGACTGGGTCATAGAGATTAGAGACAATCATCTGTGTTGGTGGATGCAAAAATCTTTGAAAACCCTCGTTTGAACCACCAACTATAGAGCTTTCCCAGGTCGATTTTTCGCCCGTAAAACTTGGTTCACTGCGGCCCACCTCTGTGATGTAAAGGTTGGTCAGCACTGAAGAGACTCCGATGGGAATTCCACCTGGCCATGACAAGCTGACAAGCAAGCTGCTTAGCAGAGCTTCCACAATCGCAATTGAGGACAAGACGGCAAACGATTGCCCCCATCTTGGGTCGGGCGTTCATATAGCGATATGTACCTCAATTTGAAGGAAATGGAAGGAAATGATAATCTTTGATGTTACTTTCAAGGTAGTTGAGGCCAATTTCAAGGTAGTTGGTCCCCACATCACCTAACTAGTCAGTCCCAAGTCCCTGCTTTTGTTTGTTGCGGCTGCTGCCGCGCGCGGCCGCCCACTGCTGCCGGCCACTGGGACGCCGCAGTCGACAAGGTCAGCCTGACAAGTGTGGGCTCAACCGACTGGATTTGGTCGGGTGGTTGGTCCATTGGGGTTGGGATTCGTCAATCAGAAAAAGCTTGCTCGAAATCATATCTAACATAATAATCATATCAACTATTAGATGTTAAGACAAAACACGTACGATGCTCAAACCACAATCACTACCAATGAACTCTGTAAATGGAAGGTTGTTTGGTTCAAGATGGGCCGAGATCTAGTGGCATTGATTGCAGCGCGCAATGCCGCAAAAGCAGCAGCAAAGCCAGCAGCAGCGCGGGCTTCACAGCCAGCAGTAGTGCCCGCTGCGGCTGCAAAGCCGGCAGCAGCGCCGGCTGCAAGTGAGGATGAACGTAGGAAGAAGTTGCTAGCTATCTATGGGAAAGGTGGCTCAAAACCCAAAGAACTTGCAGAACCCAAAGAATCCAAAGCAAACACCAGATCGAAACGCCCGAAGTCAAAGGCGGCTCCAAAACCCAGCTCGATGGCAAAGGCGACGTCGAAATCTAGGTCGAAGCCGAAAGATGGGAAGGGGGAAGAGGCCCGTGAAGGGAAGGGGCCCTTGAAGCGTCCAGCCGGCCAGGGCCGGTCGCGACCTTCCAAGAAACCAGCTGTCAGAACCAAAGATGAGGACGATGATGGCCATGAGACTGATGATAAGGACAACGATGATGGCAAAGAGGTTGACAATGAGAAGAACTCTGATGACATTGATGACGATATGGGCAGCGATGATCCTAAAGATGATGGCAATGAAAATGAGGAGTCAAACTCCGAACCAGAGTTACTTGTTCATTCCCAGTACGCTGTATGATTTCAGATTTTGTTGTGTCTTCTCCTGAGGGAATAGTGGGACGGTTACCATCATGATTTCCTTTCCCTGTGCCTGCAGCTCTTAAGGTCGCCATATCCAGCACCGGAATGCTTGGAAGAGATAGAGACATTAGGCTTCATAACAGCACCTTTTTTAAAAACATTGTTTTTCATGTTCAAGTGTTAGATTTCCATTGTCCATATGATCATCAAGAATCATCAAGAGACAAAAACAATACTGTAACATCCACAGACGGTTTACTCTTAATAGTTTTGTTCACCTACCAGCACAAGCCACAATCAGGAATTGGGCCAAAGTGCTACTATCACGATGCGCTACGTGGTTTGGAGAAGGCTTTGTCAAGCAAAGGCTACAGAAGGAGCAGAAGGTGGTCACCCTCTTCTCTGGGGTAGAGTGTGCGAGGATGGCTTGGGAATCTATAAGCCGGGCAGCATGGGATATGTGGAAAATAAAGACTGGCGTACGTTTTGTTTGTTCCGTAGCTCGTTTGGTTTGCTGAGTCTTGTTGTTCTTTTCATTTGCAAAGTTTGTGTTCCCAAATCTCCGGTCAACTGGTTCCATCAAAACCTATTGGGATAAATATCAAAGAGTTTCTAGTTGGGATAATGACATTGGAACATGAGGTTGAGAAGGATGACGCGTGCTGCAAGTTGATCAGTCAGCTCTTCCCTGGTGACTGCTTGTTATTGTTCACCAATATCTTTGATTTCATCATTGGTGGTGATGATTTGCCTCGGGATGCACTGTTGGACCCCAAGAAGATCAAGCTCCGCACCCATGCTCGTTGCCAAGTACATGGAAAGAAGTGCCGAATTCCTAAATTGGATGATTCCCTTTTGGTGCTGGGTGCGCCCTGCGTTCTGTTCAGTCGGTCACGTGGTTGTTTTGGTCAATGCTGTCTTTTCAAGTCTGCTTTCAAACTTCCTACAATGATTCTCACCGTGTCCCTCACTCACCTTTAGTTCTGAAACGTAATTAACATGTTACTGGGGCTTGCCACCGATCTTGGCAGAACTTTGGCTCGGTCCCAAGACGGGCTTTGCAGAGGTATTCAAGGCTCAATGCCACGCAGTGGCCACTGCACTCATGAACCGCAGTGCAGGGTCAGTCCATGAGAATGTGAAAGGATATGACGGCTCACACCTTGAAGAAAAATGCGAACACGAGATCGATATGGCTCATCAGCCATCAGCCAAAATGTTTTCTATTCGGTGCTGTTGATGCAGTTTCAGCCATTAAAAATCAGTCTAGTATCAAAACTATTTCATGGTTGATCTCTCCATGGCGTTGCCAAACGGCCCAGCAAACGATTGTAAGCTACTTAACATTGTATAGTTCATCAGCATAAGAGTGTAAGGATCTTTCTTTGAGGACTGTGGTTTGCTCAATGGGTTAGTTTGTTCGAACCTGTTGGTGCGTTGAGGCTTCCAGCTTAAACCCGTGGCCGGCCTGCTGTTGTCTGCTGCGGCCCAGGTTGACTCCTCAGCAGTTCGGCTCCCCAACATCAAGGCCAAGGGAATACAGGCTCACTTGGAAGCCCCGGAAAAGATCTTGGGGACCGGTTCCCTGGATTGAGAAATGGTTCACTGTTGAATGGATTGAGAGAGAGAGAGAGATATATATATATATAAATAATTAATATATATACATATATATATATATATTAATATATATTAATATATATATTGATACCCTAATTGCATCTTTTGATCAATCAAAAGGGTATCAACGTTCACCTCTGAATTAAGGACATCAACTTCGCGGACCTCACGGACCAAATCCTCGCTCCACGTAACTATGTTTCCAAGATGAGCCCTCTATGCTTTGCCATCAGCACCAAGGAGGAGTTGAAAGAGTTGATGGGTGACAAATCAGGAGAGGAATTTCTTCCAACGTTGGGGCCTTGTTTGTTAAAGAACTTGTTCACTGCTCAAACCCGGGGGTCCCTCAAATTATCTAGATATGCCCAAGGGTTGATTCCCATTCTCAGTGTCCAAGGTCTATGAAAGAAAGCCTCGGAAGGTATCGGCGTGCCCACCCAAGCAAGGATGCATACGATCTTTCCCAAAGTTTGAAATTTGCGCGCACAACACTGAAGCATGGGGAGCTACCTTGCTTAGCAAGATCATCCGGTCATCTCTGGTCTGAAGCACTGGGAAGGTGCTACACAGGGCGTGAAAAACTCAAGACCTTGATGTACCCAGTAGACAGATTGGACGGGCTGGATTTGGGTCGGGTCACGGAAACAACCCTGACTAATTGGGCAAGCAATGGCATGTTCCTTCCCAATGTGGGATGGGCAATGCTTGCGCACATTTTGTGTGTCACACCCAAGGCGGCATGACATTGCTGTAGAAAGATTTGGTGACAACAACTACAAGCCGCTGAGAAGTATCAAAAATGTCGACACTGAGTGCGTTCATGTCAAGATGTTTGAACAGATTCATTCAACCTCCCATAAGCCAAACGCCCATTTAATGATATTTACTTGCTGCATACAGGATATCCCAACCATCAACTAAGACCCACAAGTGTCACCGAACCCATAGTCCAACAAAGTCTCCTTGTGCAGCCAGGCTCGACGTGTCCGGGCTCCTGGGACATTTCATGCAGAAGGAGCTGAAAGCATTGTTTGCATGCGGTGGTTGGTGCAATTGTCCATTTTTGGGGGAGATGCCGGAAACATTCTCATTCAGACTTCCTCTCTATCTCATGGCAAGTCACCTTGTATGGCAATCGTCAGCTTTCAATGGCCCAAGCATGCTCTGAACTTTTGAGAACAAAACTGTCACCAATACAAGGAATTCAGAAACCAAAAACAACACCAAGTAATTCTAAGCATCCAGCACTTGTCTAGCAGTAGTAATAGGGAAGGTTCATTTTTCGAGTTCAATCTTGTCAGTTCACATTCCTGAGGAGACCACGTAGCCATGGGATGAAACTAGTTTCATGTTGCCAAGCAATCAATGAAACCTTTTCAGCCAGAAGGGCCTGAAAAGAGCTCTTCAAGGAAGAGGCCGGTGCAACTTTTCCAACCAGAGCCTGCTGAAGGAGGGCGGGATGTCCAAATCACCCAGTGTCCAATCCACTTATATCAGCAGATTATGGGTTCTTGCCAATCACAGATGTTCTATGTTTTTCTTCCTATTGTTGAATATTGTTGATGCCCAAATAGAAGGCGCTGCTGTTCGAGAGCAGCCGTCATTGTTTGGCAAAACCAGTGGACCGTTTGGAGCAGAGAAGGAGGAAGGGTCGCGTCTCCAAAGAAATGTTCCACACTCCAAAGGTCTCTTTAGGGCAGAGGCAGAGGAGCCATCATCATCCCAGACAAATAGTTCGTCATCTTCACAACATCCAGGAAACGAAGCAGCTACAAACACATTTGCTTTTGGCTGGGACGAACTGCACGCAGCTTCAAAAGCTCGTTTTGCCACAGGTGCAGCTCTAGCTGGGAAAGTATGTAAGAAAAAGCGTTCCTATGACAATAGCCGAAGGGCAGAGGAAGCAACCTACAAACGAGTCATCAAGTCAGGCAAGTTCCAAAAGAATGGTTTGTGTTCCAGCCGCCTTCGTTCTGTGCTCAACACCCACCCATGTCACTGCGCCGGGGCAGCCTTAGATGTTTCTTCTTATTGCATTTGTTTGGATGACCGTCATTACCAACAACAAAATCAGTTTTAGTGGATGATCACCCTAAGGTTTCAAGGTTTCAATGGTTTCCCAATTGGAGCTACACCACAACAACGACGTGAAGGGTTGATGGCGGGTGTTGATGTTTAATGTTTAACATCCTTGTTTCATGGCGCTAGTAAGAAGCTAGGTTGGGGTGAACCCAGGTGCTTTGAAGCAATGATTTGCTCAGTACACTGAGAAGGAGATGAAACCATTCCTCACAGACTTCTGGAGCCTTTCGAAATCGAATCAAGACATCTTAGCCTTGTAGTGCTATGATGTGTGCTTTCATTTTTGGATTGCAAGTGTCTTACTACCTATAATCAGAGATGTTTGGGGGCTTTTGATTTCCGTAGCCAACACCATCAACACCTGATCTCAGTCTTGACCCAAACAACTGAGTTGAACATGACCATGGAAACAGAGGGTTCGATCAACACAAAGAATGTGGGCACGGAGATCACATTCCTGGGGAAGCCCACATCAAGGAAATGCTTAAGCACCATTCTCGGGATTGGCAAAGCGCGGCTTGCGAAAGGAATGGATGGAGTACCTGACCTTAGGTATGGGAAATCTAAATCGTGCAGTTCAAAGCATGCTGCAAGCGTGGACGCATGGCTGGCCATCCAGTACAGTCAAATAGCAGAGACATTACCGGACAGGCCACACTCAAAAAAGTTTGTCCATTCAGTAGTTAGCCAGGTTTCAAGTTTGGTGATTTTCAACCAGGGTTCCTGCCCAGCTGATGCTTTAGCATCCTTCAGGTTTATCAGGAGAGGTCGTGCTGCGAAGGGAGAAGACAAAGACAAACTTTGACCTATCAAGCGACATTGAAGACGAAGAGCTTGTGAGTTGGTTAGAAAAAACCGTTTTGAACACTGCCCTACAGCTACTACAGCCGAACGATTCAAAAAAAATGGCAAAATACCTACCGCCAGGTACGGTCATGGACTTATACAACCAATATTCTGCCACAAGAGAACTGCTAGGCGCTCCAAAAGTTGGGTACAATACCTTCCTCAAAATCTACCGAAACAAGTGGGCGGACGTGCTGAAGTTCCGTGAGAAGAATTTGTGACCTGCAGTCCAATTCATTAAGGTTCATGTTTCCTTTACTAATGGTAGTATGTTTTTTCCTGGGCCGGGACTAAACTTCAAGCTCACTGTTTCTAGATTCCAATTCAAATTACTCAAGCTCTAAGGTTCAGCAAGTGCGAGATCTGCTATCATCTACAAGAGCAATTGAAAGATCGCAACATTAGCCTGGAAACCAAGTTGATGACTGTAAAGACTTTGCGGGAACACCTACAATCTCAGTTCGCGGACCGTGCGGCGACCTGGGCGATGCAAGAAGCATCACGCGATGGGTCCACCGGAAGCGTATTTCTTCTGGTGGACGGAATGGATCGGGCTAAGTTTAAGCTTCCAAGACACCCGGGGCAGCGGGCTTTGCCGTCCATGAAACTTGAAACAACTTAATTACGAACAAAGAGGTACCACCAAATTTTTGAGTGATGAATTAAAAATGATATGAAGACATTAAAAAAAGGTTGCGTAAGCCGTTTCTGCGTTCTTAATTGAGGTGGTACCGCTTTGATGGCATTTCACATTTTTGTTTGATTCCATTTTGTGTTCCAAAAAGTCAATGATACCGGGTAACCACCATGATCCGCGATATCTTGATCAGTGGGGCCTGGTTTGACATGTCTAATTACTTGTAAACCGGCCAATAGCTTCAAACTATCTTTTGGTACAGTTCAAACTCTATGGAATCTTTTGCTTTGGGTGTTTGCTTTCGGAGAGATAAGGTCGAACCTGATTCGTCCACAGCTGAAACTTGACGGTGTTTGGGCCGTAGGCCTCTTGGCAACATTGTTTTTGAAATTGTTTCAAAACAGTTGTACAAAAACTGCTTGTTGTTTGTTGAGATTGGTTTCAGTTATGTTTGCCATAAGTCGGCTTCGTGGTGGTGGCCTAATTTCCGACTCATTTTTTCAAACTCTCTTCTCCCCTGAAGGATGGACACTAGAATTGTTCTTGCTCGACGAGCCTACTAAACACGATTCATCGTGTTTATGTGAAGTAGTGGCTCGAACACTGGAGAGAATCATGGAGATAGCTTCGACCACAGGTCGGACGCCACTACACACAGCTGTGGTGGCGTCCGACAACACAGTAAGAGAATGCAAGAATCGCTACTTTCTTCTTTACCTTGCCAACCTTCTCAGTCATCACAAAGTAAGAGCTTGTGCGTTGATAAATTTGAGAAAAGCACACTCTCACTCAAAGATTGACCAGCTGTGGGGAATCATAAGCAGGCGCATAGCAGCATGCCATCGCTTATATTCCCCACAATCAGTGATTGACAAGATTCTGGAGGAGCTCAACCGTCCCGCTTTGAGATCATGGATAGGGCTATCATCACAGATTCATTGCCAAACACTCGATTCAGTGCGAGCTTGGAGGGGGCATTTCAGTGACATCCAACAAACAGCATATTCTGGAGGTTTATTAGATGATAGCACTGCCAACCACTTTTTCTTATTCATGCTTCGGAGAGGACAAGGGTTGAAAAACTAAATGTGTTGGTTGAAAATGTTGACAATCATGTTCAGTTTTGAAATGGACCACAATTTATTGAACATAAACACATGATATGTCATAGAGTCATGCTGTGTTTGGAAGCCTTTCACCCTGGCCAGACCTTCCCGAATTATTACAAGGGCGCGTTGATCAGGGCAGTATCAGGGCCGTTCCAGATCCATGTGATGTATGCTTGTTGGTCAAGAAGTTCATCTGTAGTGATTCACTGAGCCAACGGCCGCTTTTGGCTTTGACTCGAACTCGTGGTCAGCGCGTTGGACTCGTACCACTGGGGAAGTTTCTTTGATCAATAATTTCTTTGATTTTGTTCATTGTCATTTAATATTGAATGTGGCTATTATTTAGGGGATTGAAACTTATCATCACAAACTTCCCAAGTATTTAATGTGCCTATTGGGGGATCTAGACTTATCTTTAATGTGGCTATTGGGGGATCTAGACTTATCATAAAGAAAGCAAGTGCAAAATGCAAAAATCAATTCATCATGACGATTCAAAATTACTTTAAAAACATTTGCTCAACGATAAAGGGTTGTTGCAATAACCACGCACCATGTGAAAGTGCTTCGCTGTTTTTGCCCAGGCATCCCAACAACTTCAACGCTCAGTTTCGAGATCAGTGTGCAGATCTTGCCAAAGCGGTGGAATCAGCCTATGGGCCGGAATATGGGGAGGCTGTGCAGTATCTGAGAAGTTTGGCCCGGAACACTTTGTACACACAGTCCCAGCTCCCAAACCTAAGGTGGCATAGTTTTGATGGCCCAGTGCCCGGTGTTGGGGAACCCATCAACCGACTCCATCCTGCTGTTTTAGCAGCTTTATTGCCAGGAGTTGCCCTAAGGGCAACTTTTGGTGGCAACCGCCGTGAATGATTTTGAACATGGTCAAAGCAAAATGATGGTAGACCTGAAGGACAGTTAGATCCGCTTCACACACACTATGGGGATATCTCATGGGTATGCATGTTCAATAGCTTTGCGTACTTTCATCGTTTTGGAAGCCTTGGGTGAATCTGTGAACTTGCAAAACCAATACCTTCGTCAATTTTCTTTAAGGGTTTTTGACTTGCAAGAGAGTTTGCAAAAATCAAGTTTGCAATTTCTTAAGCGTTTAAGCATCAAACATCTTGTGAGAGAGTTTGCCGGCCATGCTGTGCAAACATTGCTGGCATCAAGGGCCGCCCCATGCCTGGGAGCGACGTGGAGCCCCAACCATCCGGAAGACCAAGGAAGCCCTTTTAGGAGCTTTGGTTCAAGCACTACCGGAACTGGAAGCTGACCTGAAGGCCTTGCTGAAACCAGAGCTGCATGCACTCTTTAAGCGGCATATCCGGGGGGAGAGGCATCCAGCCGATCCAATGAATGGAGCATCCCATCTTTCTAGGGAGCAGCTGGCTAAAAAGCTTGCTGAGCATGATATCAAAATTGAAAAGCCTTATAAGAGAGGCGACATGCTTTTGAAGCTGAGAGACCATTGCAAGCAACAGTGTAGCCTAGCCGAAACACTTCACACTTCCAATGCTGGATCCTCTGGCGCAGTCGATTCTACCCAAGAGTCTGATGACGATTGGGGTTTGGCCAATTAGAGAGTCTTGACACAGTCTTGCTCAAATTAGATTCGT
This sequence comes from Symbiodinium kawagutii, assembly GCA_009767595.1. Taxonomy (NCBI): domain Eukaryota; class Dinophyceae; order Suessiales; family Symbiodiniaceae; genus Symbiodinium; species Symbiodinium kawagutii. The sequence goes on along the minus strand of VSDK01005549.1, from coordinate 411,124 downwards.
TACAGCCTGAGATACTAGCTCGATATACGTGCTGGAAAATCACAGATCGCAGTGCTGCGGGATTTGTACTGATGCCCATATTATCCTCAGATCTTCCTATGGTATGTAAAATGATGCTTCTCAAGATCATTGCAATATCAAGATTATATAAGTTGGCAGCGTGGAAAGCTATCTCACCAGGCTTCCTTTCTTCACTTCCGTTTGAAAATAACTCCCTTGCAGCTCCCTCGCCGGCCTCTGAGGCCCAGAATTTCGCAGAGCCAACGCAGGCCTCTGTGGTGTCAGCGTTTTTTGGTGGCAGGGTGCTAGAGATGTTTGAACGATACTGGACTTGGAACCCACCCACATGAAGGAAATCAGTCAATAGTCATCAAAATGCAAACAAGTCATGTTCCTGTAAGATCCTAGAGCCATACTTCCTTCTCAATTCCCAGCGCCACGTCAATGTAGCTGTACTTCACCTACCCAAATGTGGGCGATATCGGTATTCAGTGATGATGTTCCATTCATTCACAAGGACGCCCTTCTCAACTTCTTTGCAGCAGTGTGTCAAGGACAGGCCTGCTTGCAGCACAGTGTTGGAATCTAATCTGGGTTACTGTACAAATGCCACGCATCTAACTGAACATTCTTTGTTTCAAAAATGACCAAATCCTGACGTTATATATCACATGTGGTCAGAGTATGTCAGAGTGAAGTTTACCAGAGGTAGCATTCTAATAGCTTGTCAACAATGTACTTTAGGTATTCCCAGTAATTACAGTGAGCAAAAACAGTATGGTACATTGATTAACATCTTGATCCACACGATCCACAACTATTTTCATTATGCAACACATGGGAATGCGATGCTTTAGATTGCCACCAAGTTGTCCAACAGATTGGTCAACCAGTCAGCCGAGGAGACCCCACACGTTGGCGCAGCTCAATCATCCGGGCACCCAGCAGGTCAGAAGGGGTCGGGGAAGGACGATGGCAAACACCTCAGCGATTCCACCCACCATTTGGGTTGTGGCTTTTTAAGAGGGTTGACAACTTACGTACCTAGAATATTGGGCAGGCCTGACAAACAATCAACCATCATCAAATTCATTCATCTTATTGTCACTATGAATGCCTTCAATGTTGCATAATTATGCAGGATCTATCATGGTTTCAGCTACCGGCGCTGTTAACCTTCACTTGCACTTGCACCCGCAAGTTTATGCTATGTGGGGGATGGGTGGGTGGGGGGTTGGGACATGTTAACGTTCACTTGCACTTGCCCCCGCAAGTTGAACGTTCACTTGCACTTGCACCGGCAAGTTGATGCTATGTGGGAGATGGGTGGGTGGGTGGTTGGGGCATGTTAACGTTCACTCGCACTTGCACCCGCAAGTTGATGCTACGTGGGGGATGGGTGGGTGGGGGTGTGGGAATCCCCAAAATCGATGTCGGTGAGGGTTGGAATCCCTAAAATCGATGTCGGTGAGGGTTGGGATCCCCAAGGTTCGTGAGGGTTGGAATCACCAAAGTCGATGTCGGTGAGCGTTGGAATCCAAAAAATCGATGTCGGTGAGGGTTGGGATCCAAAAAATCGATGTCGGTGAGGGTTGGAATTGTTGGAATCCCCAAAGTCGATGTCGGTGAGGGTTGGAATTGTTGGAATCCCCAAAGTCGATGTCGGTGAGGGTTGGAATTGTTGGAATCCCCAAAGTCGATGTCGGTGAGGGTTGGAATCCAAAAAATCGATGTCGGTGAAGGTTTGAATCCCCAAAGTCGATGTCGGAGGGTTGTTTGGAAAACAAAAGTCGATGTACCAAACGCTGGCGGGTACATTGACTTTGGTCGTACCGGAAATTCTGAAATAGGTCGGACATTGACTTTGAAGGTTGGACAACCCTAAAATCTACATTGACTTTGATCATCCAACTCAACATCAGGGTCAATGCACTGGGGGGGCGTCTGGTACATTGAAAACCCTTGGTTTTGTAGTGGGGACATTGACCTTGAAGTTGGACTTCCAAACCAGGATCAATGTCGAGGGTTCAAAACCATAGGTTTTCAATGTACCAGACAAGGTCTGGTACATTGACTTTTATGTTGGATGCCAACTTCAAAATCAATGTCGAAGATAGGTATCCGTTTGACCTTAGCGACGTTTGGCTCAGTTTGTTCTCTTTTTCACTTGGCTATACCTCATGAGCACCAACGAGTTCTTGAAGCAAGCTCGGGAGCTGACCACTCCCAAGAAGGCTGAGGTGAAATGTAGAAGGGTGAGGAACCCAATAGCCTTATTTCATCGCCTCCTAGCAATCCAAACCCAAAGAAAGTATGCAGCACCTTCGAGCGCTGGGCGAAGAAACAATCCGGGGACACCTCTGTGCTCAGGGTATCTAGGTTGCATGGTATAGTGAGACTTCTGGTTTTAAAACGTGAATGTGGGTGGGCTGTACTATCTGTCATTCGTCATCGGTTACCACTCTGAATCTAAAATCACAATGTGGCAATTCCAAAATGGATTGCATTTCGTCAGAGGCATGGCAGTAAATATAAACATTATCAATCAAATGTCATACCATGAAGTAGTACATGTCACCACCTAGAAAAAACAAGGTCACGCCCGCTGTAACGGTCCCGCGCCTTTTGCTCGTTCTGATTTTGACATCTGAAGTGTTTTCGGCAACCCTTCCAGGATTTTGTGCTGGTGCGCATTTCAGGACATGTTCATTTTACCCTGCGTTTTACATGGTTTCGAGGCAGTGAAGTCGTAGTTCTAGTGGGGAAAAACATGTGGAAGTGATTCCTGCAAACGAAAAAAACTGACTTCTTCAAGTTCATCAAGAGAAAGTCGATCATGTAGATGATGATCATGATGAGGATCATGATGGTGACATGGTGGATTTTCCAGCCAGCCATGTTAGTTTACCAGAGGGTAACCAACCCAGTAACCAACCCAGTAACCAACCAATCAAGCACCGAAATGCCTTGGTTGCGACCACCACTGGCCACCCCCATTCACCTCACTCACCATTCACCCACCATTACCCACCGAACTCGTAACCCTGCGGGATCTCAGGCACTGCTCTGCCGCACGATGTGCCACCGTGGAGGAACCGCGGAGGGCAGCGAAGGCACTGTGGTGGCACGAGTGAAGTACCGCCTACAGGAGATCCAGGTGGCGGTGACATGTCATAGGTGACATGTCGATGGGGATTTCTCAAAAATGGGAAACCCCCAAAAATGATTGGTTTCTAACCAAAAATGGTTGGTTTATCAATGGATGATTTGGGGGGTTCCCCTACTTTGAGAAACCACCAAATAGGCTATCTGGTAGGAATCTATATCACCTACCCTCTGGTAAACGAACCAAATGTAATGCAACTCTGAGAAACCAACGTTCCCTATAGGAAGGATTGAATCATTACCCTCAGGTAAAACAACCTGGCAATGGATTAACGTGTATAACACCAACCGAACGTTATTATGCCCCCCCCAAACCCAACGGAACGCATGCCGCACCAGAGATGAACACGATAGAACTGCTAAATGACTGAATTCTCCAGGGCCGTTAGGGGGGGCGTGAGCAAAAACAATTACATATAAAATCACCTAGTGTTTATTGTCACTTTGTTGGTCACATTGCTTTGTGCTGGCCTAAGGAAATGCACAGTTACATGGCTTGGTTTGATTCCACCAATGAGATGGAATTGCAGAATGTTCATCCGGCGGACGCTGTTCCTCACTTCTTGGCTGGACCTAACAAGGAAACCACAAACCTGCGTGCGAAACAGCTTGAGAACTGGTATCGGGAGTATGTGGATGTGCGTGGCAACGTCAACTTGTACAAGGGTTGCTTAGCCTTCGTAAAAGCCTCAGTTGCTAAAGAGCTGGAATCATGTTATAAAATGTGAAACCATACCAACATGATGATGGTTGTTTTCTTTCTTCCAGCCCAGGTTCTGGACAAATCCATGGAGGGTGATACTGCCAAGCTGCCGCTGGTGGCACTCAAGCTACTTGGGCAACAGTTGATAAGAACAATTATGATTATGATTTTCCATTGAAGTTGAAACCATTTTCGGGGAAACTCCCACCAAACTGTTCTCATTCTCGATTACTGGGAAAATGACAGACCAACCCACGCGTGATAGAATTATAGGCTCCATATTGATTGTAGTCGCGGATTGATGATGATTGAAAATCAGGAACTGCTAGTTAATAATGAAAAGAATCATCAAAATGAGGCGCTACCCTATTATATTCTGATAGCCACGTCCCTGACCTGGGTACCCACTGAGCCGCCTCGCTGTTCCACAAGGTTCGATATCCCGCCTGACGGAATGCAGTGCACACGTGACTGGATCACTTGTTGGGAATCCATGATCACCAGCGGCGTTGACTTGGTTCGTGAACCAATCAGCACAAACGTCAGGGTCTCAACATCTTTTGTTTTTTCGCCCATTCCCTACAGGTTTGGAACCTAATGTAATCACCTAATTGCAGTTTCATGCCATGAGTGATTTATCTTTCTTGGCACTCAGGGTTTAAACCCCAAACATTGGCTGTTGTAAACTTAGGCCATGTTTGCTGATCACGGCTCTTCGAACTGTGCCTTGCGCTATATGTCGAGAGGTTTCACTTATTGTTGCGTGCAAATGGGAAACTACTATGTGGGGTACTGTAACATTAGGGGTCGCGAAGATTTGTTATGCAATCAAATTGATTTCAAGGGGCCCACAACAAAGTGTCAAACCACAAAGCTGGCCACCATACTAAGGTAAGATGCCTCTCATCCCAGCTTCATTGGATATTGTCAAGGGGTACACGAAAGCTTCGGTGATTGCCTTTGTTGTGATGGCCCTTGCGGAGTACAACCCTCGCACAGACTTTGACAAGTTAGCACCCTTCTGTGCGTCCTGGATAAAGCGTCGCTACTCCCGATGCATGTTCCTTTGCTGTGATAGCTAGTCAACATTTTGGAAGCAACAGGTAGGAATGACACCATACAAAAAAAAATGCACCTCAATTCCTTGGGGTTGCTGTACGTTCGTTTCTCTAAAGCAGCTCACGGAAACTGTTTTTTGTGTTTCGAAATTTCTGAAAATGATCGTGGCCATTCTCTTACTGACGTCAATGATGCTGACTGAGTATTTCCTTCATGTTCGAGGTTCAAAAATCTTCAAGAGCAGTGAATTAAGTACTTCGTAATTTGTTACACACCATCACAAATCATTGCACTTTTGCGTTATTGTGTTTTTTATTTGATGTTCTTGGAAGCTGATTTGATGATGGATGCAAGCTGTAGCACACGTGTCTTCAAGAATTTGCAGTTGAGCTATCGTGGATCCGAACGACAAGCTCCCAGTGTGCTTTCTTTGGCCTTGATGATGTCCAAGGTGATTCAGGATGCTGCAACTGAGGGGAAGCATGACCCTGGATGGAATACAGAGCAAAGGCTCCGTGCATCCATCACTGATTTTCATTCTATGGATGGCACTCTGTCGAGATGGCAGATCGACGAGGACAAACAAAAGGCCATATTGAACTTTTTGGTTGGCACGTCAAGTGGGTCCAGAAAGATCCTGTCTGGTCACCTGAACTACCACAAATGGAAAGAGAGCGCCTTCACGGCAGAGTTGTTGAAAACCACGCGATGGTTGATCAATGCTTGTCCACGTGGTTGCAAGGAGCCCTTCAAGTCTCTTTTGGTGGTGGATGCCCCTGCACAGGAAGCGTTCTTGGCGAATCACATTCAGCACTTCCTTGCGGTCACTCGTCGCATGAAGGCAACAGCCAAAGCGAAGAGTCGCCCAAGTGTCCAGGAATGGGATGAGGTGGTCAACTATACATGCATCATGATGCAAGTCCGACAGGAAATCGAGACACATTTGAGTGATGATGAAGCCCGTCGCGAGAAAGTGCTTCAGGATTTGGAAGATTGTTTCATGGCCAGGCCAGGTCTTCGGTTTGGATATAATGCTTTGTGATAATTGTTTTCTTAATGAAACAGATTGACGAATGCATCGATCAAGCAAACAACACACTATCTAATTAGCATGTGGTTTAGCATAGGGCATTGCTTTGCTTCAGATTATTTCATTCTCATCCCCCGTGCGAAGGGACTACATGGCAGAGATCACAGCTTCCATTGAAGCCAACCTGCGGAACTTCTCAGTCAAGCACTTGTCTTTGTGGGGGGAATTGGTTTGCCCTGAGCTTTCCACAGAAGAGATGCAAGTGGTGGTGGATGTCGGGGATGCTGAGGAGGCAACAACGGTGGCACTTTTCCAAGAGGTTAAGGCCAAGCTTGCGTTTTTTGGCTGCATTGTTTTTTGTTTTTTCAGACATCTTATCATCATCTTTGGACAATTGTAAATTGACGAGATGGTAACTATCACAACTATACATGAAGAAAATATAAGAGGGTATTTGTGAACAGTAACACTTTCGGTTGGACAGTAAAGAATAACGAATTTGAAAATTCTAGTGCACAGACCTTGCTGACAAATGGCGTAGGAAAGATGAAGCTGAATGGGCTCGCTATCAGAATGCTTTGGTCAAGAAGGCTGCCAGAGAGCATATTGTGCAGGTTCAGCATGCCAAGAGCCAGAACGTTGTTGGCACGGGGACCCTAAGCTGCCAATTCTTTAATTTGTGTTGTTTTGTTTTGCTGACAGTTTCCTGCCTTTTTGTTTTAAGGGGAAGGTTGTCCTGTTTGTCAGTTATCCCTTGTTGCAACAATTTCGGTTTTTTACAATGTTAGGCTGGTGGAAAAGTTCATGGAGAAGAGATGCTCTATCAACTGCTTGCCGGATTGGGGCAACGTTCCCCATTTGGAGTCCTGGCTGAAGCAAGCAGCCAACGACAAGAAGGTGAGGCTGTTTGAAACAAAACCATAACAGTTTCAGTAAGTAATAAAACGAAGGTTTTTGGCAAACTGGCAAATATATTGATTAGAATTGCAACACAGTTGTCTATTCACAGCCACATGGTCACAAATCACTACAAATGACAGATTCCGAAGCCCTACATATCACCAAGATGGTTTTGATAGCGGCAAATTCATAAATCCCACATTTTGCTACTGGATTGGTTGTCCTCCATTCTTCAGGTGAAGCAGGACCAGCTCTTCGTGGTTGTCGTAACCGACTACACCAAAGTTGGTGTGCTTGCCACGCAGGCTCTCAACAAGCATGCATCTCTGATGGCCAAGATGTTTAATCTTGGGTAGCTTTCTTGAAAGGACGGGTGGTACAACTAACCAACACACCACAAACATCAGTTTGCACTTTCAGCTAACAAACAAAACATTGAGGCACGGCTGGGATCATTCTGGCCCCGTTGTTGGTGGGCACGGCTGGAGGAGGATCCTTGCGAAAGGATCTGAGGCTGGGAAAGCAAAAACCATGAGGTTTCTAGTGAGGTCCAATCCAATTTGATGTGTGATGATGTTCCTTCCACTTAACCCCAGCACAGCGAACGAACCATGAGCCATGTGTTTTCCATTAAGTTGCAAGTCAGCCTATATCTTGTGGTGGCAATTGCTGTTGCTATGACCATGAAATTATTTGATTGTTTCAATTTGATGGTTTGCAGCATCAGTGTTGCTGTCTGTTGTGAACACTATAAACTTTGCGGAGGCAAGACTTGTTATTTGTAAGACACTCAACTGATAAAGTGCTGGTCATTTCTACTTAGGCTTTATTCACTTTGTTCCCTGAGGGCTATCGAAGACAAAATGGCCTCATTGCAAATGGAGCTCCGCAGCATCAACATTGGTGTTGATCTGTCGGGGCTGCACAGGAATGTGGAAAGACCAGCCTTTAACTCCGGTTGGATCTGTGTGCCCGACTCCTTCTTACCCCTCAAGGGTACAGCGTACAGAGCCCCCCGTGATTCAGATGCGTTGAAGCCTACAGTGATCAACGAATTCACCGCTTCAAATCTTTGGAAATTACAAGGGCTGGTTGAGAACTTTCCGAGTGCCATTCCGGAGCAGGACTTTGCAGTACCATCTGCTCGTGCCCATCTCAGTGCCAATGATTCTCGAAGGAATCTCACTGATTCCCAGGAAACTGGGCAGTGGATTGCTGGAGATGCGTTCATGATGCGGGTGTTGGAAGCACTGCTAGGCCAGCTGATTTTCTTTGTTTTTCTGAGTTGCTTTTGTTATGTTTTGCTCCTTCCCGTTGCTCTTTTTCCATATACTAAGCCAAGAAATCTAGTTTCCAAAAGTTTCATATGATTCATATACGTTTACCAAGTGATGCCAAATGGTTGCAATTTTGTTTGGATTTGTGTTTTTGTGCCAGTTTCTTCTTTCAGAATGGCTTGCTGCCTCAGGTGACAATCTTGGGCAGTGCGCAGTTGTCAACACGACGCCTTACTGTGGCAGTCTGGAAAAGGAATGCTTGAAACTGAACATTCCTGTATTCAGCGTCACGGACAACACCGTGAACCACACCTACACTGTTCTGACTGTTGGGAACTCCTTGTTGGAGGTTGGGGTGTGGGCCTCATAAGTATTGTTTTGTGTTCTTTGTTGTGTGAGTTGTTGTGTTGTGACCTGCTTGTGGTTAAGATCATTGAAATTCACACTCAGATCCCACATTTCCCATCCAGGACTGGAAAGCATGCCGTGGGGCGATGAAGGATGTGTCCCCGAAGTTTGAGCAGCATCAGACAGACCCAACTCCTGTGGTGGCATTGGTCCCAGAGCTCTCCATTTGCAAGAATTGTGATGGGCAACTCACTTTGCCAGCAGAGGTTCGCTCGCAGTTCGTGAACGACCCGGTGAGATGCACCGAGTGGCGAAAGACGATTGCTGAGTTCGACCGCAAGTGGGTGCCATCCACGGACACATCATCGAATGGCCCAGAGCTCCAGATCACTGAGCAGACTGAGCAGACTGATCATGCGGGTACAAATTTGTGGGAGACAAGCTTCAAGGACGAGCCTCGTTTGAAGGAAGAGTTTGAGAACCGCTACCAGGCCATGCACAGCTTTGCAATCTCAGACACCCTTGCTGGCATCATCGTGGAGGGCCCCAAACTCTTTGCAGTGGCTACTGGAGCTGTGGAGACTGGTGATGGCCATTCATTTGCTTTGGGGGTGGAGTTTGGCTACTGGATAGCAAAGCGCAAACATTTCTCCAGGACTGGGATTGTTCATAAAAGTTTTAAATCAGGGAGGGGGTCACATTTTCCAACCATGATCTTCCAATCGACTCTTTATGTGTCATTGTTGGTGTTGGATGTTCATTTGTTTGAATCAGTTTTGGGGTTTGGACCTTTTTGGACATCAGTATATCATGAGTGGATTACGGATTACTTATCATTCATTCACTCATTCATTCATTCATTGATCCATTGATTGATTGATTGATTCATTCATTGATTGATTCGTTGATTCACTGATTCATTGATTGATTCACTGATTCATTGATTGATTCACTGATTCATTGATTGATTCACTGATTCATTGATTGATTCACTGATTCATTGATTGATTCACTGATTCATTGATTGATTCACTGATTCATTGATTGATTCACTGATTCATTGATTGATTCACTGATTCATTGATTGATTCACTGATTCATTGATTGATTCACTGATTCATTGATTGATTCACTGATTCATTGATTGATTCACTGATTCATTGATTGATTCACTGATTCATTGATTGATTCACTGATTCATTGATTGATTCATTGATTCATTGATTCATTGATTCATTGATTCGTTGATTCATTCATACATGTTACAAGATCACCTGCTGCAGGAGTATCCTGACAAGGGCTACGCCTTCGAAATCCAGGATGACATGCAAAAGGTTGTCCTTGAGGACTCTGTTGTTGTCACAGAAGTTGCCCGCGTCACCTGCTATAGGATCTTTATCATTCAAGTTACCCGTGCTTTGTTTCCCTACTAAACCAATGTTGTTGAGCTGTTTCAGGACTATCCCATTCAATGATGCTACACCCCTTCATCAGGACAGCGATGGACATGACAAAACCAATTGCGCCAATCAAGACGGTTCTCCAGTCGATTGAACAGGGAGGGACTGTTGACTTTGAATTGGCCGGTCACAAGTTCGAGCGTCCTGCTTCGGTCTACCAAGAAGCGGACCAGGAAAACAAGTTTCTTGATATGCTTTCATGTTGGAGGGAAAGACTATCAAATTCGATATTCAACCCATAGTGTTCAGGTACTGTTTCTGCTTTTCATACGGTTATCTATCTTTTATTGATTGTCATTGTCCAGAATGTGGAAATTTAAAACATATATATAAATATCATACCTAATCTTGCTTTCTTTCCAAAATGGTGACTGATGATATCTTTGGTTCATTCTTCGTAGTATCGTTCAATCGAAGCAAAGCCACACTCGGAACCCAGCAAAACCCATTCTTACTTTGTGCCCGGTCTAGGTTCGAAATGACTCTCAAGGATTCCATGGTGTGGAAGCCTTCGGCAGTGCAACTTCGCAATGTGAAGGTTAAGAACTGTGGATCCTACTTCGACGCCAAGCAAATCTTAAGCAGTCCTGTGGTGGAACAGGCTTTGGTTGCCTAAATCCCCATAATGTGTCTATATGGTATAGTAATTGATGTGTTGCTTTCCTTCATGGAGTACACAACCATGTTTTCAAGGGTGTTGTTCGAACTAAGTATCCCAACCCCTACAGGTATGGAGGCTGCGCATGTATAGCACCGAGCGGGTGCTTGGAGCCGCGAAACCGTTAGTTTTTCTCAAAGAGACACTTTGCCTGATTGATGGACAAGTCAGGAGAATCTTGTGAAGTAGTTTCAGCCTCTGCATCATCCAGCTTTGATGATTTGAACCATGTCTCACAACCGCATGTTAGTTTGATCTAGTCACCAAAAAATACCAAACTCCTGATCTAAAACATGCCGCGTTCCCAGAACAAGACCAGCAGTTGTAATAGCATCAATCATTTACCAACGGCTTATCTTGAACACCACAGTCATGTTGGTTCCAGGTAATGCTGGTTCAGCCCCAGAACAAGACCAGCAGTTGTAATAGCATCAATCATCAGTCATGTTGGTTCCAGCTAATGCTGGTTCCGCAGGGGCAGGGTTAGCTACTGTGCTTTGGATCCCACATCTTAGGCCCCACGTCTTGGGGGATAGGCTTGGGCCACCGTGGGCTTCATCCGGACCAAATCCCAGCGATGAAAAAGCCGGCCTCCTTCTGTGGGTCGTGAATGCTGCAACTCAATGGACTCAATGGGTCCTGCCAGAGCACAGACTAGTTGCTGTTCTTCGTGTTGTCGTTGTTGTTGTTGTTGTTGTTGTTGTTGTTGTTGTTGCTCTTGTTGTTGTTGTTGCTCTTGTTGTTGTTGTTGTTGTTGTTGTTGTTGTTGTTGCTGTTGTTCTTGTTGTTATTGTTCGTGTTGTTATTGTTCTTGTTGTTGTTGCTCTTGTTCTTGCTCTTGTTCTTGTTCTTGTTGTTGTTGTTCTTCTTCTTCATCTTGTTATGATTGTTGTTGTTGTTGTTGTTGTTGTTGCTGTTGTTGTTGTTATTGTTATTGTTGTTGTTCTTCTTGTTGTTGTAGTTGAAAGCTGTCGAAGGAATTGATTCGGCTAATTGCACGTCACCACAGTTTTCAGTGCATCATCAACCATATCGCGGATTCTCATGGGCACCTGTAGCATTTTGTCAAAGGATCTTTTTCACTGATAGGTTGTAGTGCTCATTCTGCCATGGACTTCTCAGTAGTTTGCCTACAGAGTAGCCAGGACGATGTGGAGTTTGTTGAGCCACCGCCCCCAGCGTGTGGGTTCCACACTATCACCGCCCCATGCGTTGACATGGCAATCCGGACAGATGGTAATGAATGGAACCCATTATCTCTGCCTGGAAATCTCCAAGCGCAGCCTGTGGAGCCTCCGGTGGATCACCTCATTGAAAGGACCCATTGTTGCTGTTTCCTACACTCTTTTCAGGTTGCCAAGACGCCAATGATAGATAATATAGAATGAGCAATGCAAACAAGATCAAACAAGATGCTATCTCAATAACATTAAATAACCCCTGGAGGAGCCCTACACCTGCACCAAAGCTTCGCCGTCTTCGGAAATTGAACGATGAATCTATCAATGTCAGCCCTGAACTGGAAGAGCCTACGCCGAAGCAGCTTTTTGCAACTCCAGTCCCGGAAACTTGGTTTTGTCCATCGAAATGTTTGTTTGTGTCCTCTTTGCAACAACTGTTGGAAACCCGAAACTCACTAAAGACATCAATGTGAAATCACAAATTATCAGTTCTAACCGTCGGTTGGGTGATTCAGACTTTAAAAACAACATTCAAAGAGCAAGTTTTCTTGGGCAGTTCAGACCCCAAAAGAAACAACCATTGGTAGTTTTTTCGAGAATGGTTCAGACCCAAAAAGCACTATATGAACAGCTAACTAAGGATGCAGCAACTACAGAGATGGATTCTCAGGAGACCTTGGCGTTCAATTCCTCACCTCCACCCAAGAAAGATCATGAATGTGAATCTACAGCAACCAGGCGATGTAGGCACTCCGCCATTGTAGCTGAGATTGAAAAGACGAGTGACGCCCAAGTCTTGAAACCCGCCCAACAGGTACTTGAACTTGGACAAGTACGGTTCTCTTTTCGACCATGGCGCTACTGAGAACGCTTTCCCAATGACAAAGCAGTCTGATGACCAGCCCGAGCACCAGAATGATGATGACAAGCAAAACATGAACAAGCCAGAGCAAGCTGATGACCAGCCAAGCAATCACAACGAGCATCAGAATGATAATGACAAGCCAAACCTGAACACACCAAAGCAAGCTGATGACCAGCCAAGCAAGCACAGCGAGCAGCAGAATGACGATGACAAGCAAAACATGAACAAATCAGAGCAAGCTGATGACCAGCCAAGAAAGCACAGCGAGCAGCAGAATGACGATGACAAGCAAAATATGAACAAATCAGAGCAAGCTGATGACCAGCCAAGCAAGCACAGTGAGCAGCAGAATGACGATGACAAGCCAAACACGACACGCCGAAGCAAGCTGATGACCAGCAAAGCAAGCACAGTGACGCTTCCAAGACGGATCATCACACGCCCAGTGATGACGCATCTCAGACAAAGCCCCAGAAAGCCAATCCCAAGAGGCAAGCCCATCCCAAGCGCAAAGCCATTCAAACGGAAGAGCAAAGGAAAGCAATCCACCGATTGGCAAGCAAACGGTGGCATGATCGATGGGTCAGCAAAGGTGTTCCAAAGACCGCTGAGGAGTCTGACCCTAAGATTGCTGAGACCAAACCCAAATGCTCCCCACGTGTGCCCGCCAAGACTGGCCCAGGCAAGCGCACGAGCGCACGCGTGCCAGCCCCAAGTCCAAGCAGCATCGTGGAGGAAAGTCTGAGAAGCCTACCATCGACAAAAAGCAGTCCGAGAAGCCCATCTCCAACCCTGTTAAGGGGAACAAGCGCAAGGAAAGTGAGGAACCGTCAATGCCGCAGGAGACTATACATTGCTTGCTAAACCTACGCCCATGGTTTTTCACAGAAATCTGCAAACATTTCTGTTCTTTTTTTGGGGGGGTTCGGTGGTAGGCTCATGGGAAGATCCATTTTACAGATCATCAAGGAACAGTCAATAAATCATCAAATGACATATGTATCATATTTTCGTATCCGTATCACTGATTCCATTCACAAAAGACATTCTAACAGTAGCATGCCTAAAGGTAAAATGCTTGGATATCTTAGACATCTGTGTACAAATACTGGTATGTGCATTTATGGTTTAAGCATATGAAATATGAGTGTGATCATACATATCATATTTCATTCAAAGCATCCTTTATCACAGCGAGATACCGTGTAGGAGCTGAGGGATGCTTTCACGAAGGACAACATGCCTTGCGACCTCCCAACCAATGACCTTCGAAAGACCAAGGCTGCATTCATCAAGAATGCAATGTCCCAAATGGAGAAAGGCGATGATCTGCACCAGAAAGGGATTCAATTGCGGATGAGCTCAGCGGTGAGAGCTGTGCTGACCATGAGCAAGCAGCCGGGCTTTGCTATGGTCGTTGACAGCGGCCGTTACTTAGTGTAGCTTTGAAAAAGCCAGTTGTAATCACAACTTTCACAAGGGTATCTGTCGCGAAACTGAAGCTTCGCACGCCGGGGGGCAAACACATGCTCGATATTCACCATGATGTCACCCTAACACCTCACACCAGCCACGCCACAATCATCCCAAGCCCATGCCAGTCCTTTGCAGGTCAGCTGCGTTGGGGCCGGCCCGTGCAAAATACTTCGGTTGGACATGTTCGACAAGGCAAGTATCAGCCTGACACCAAAACTTAGCCAACTGTTGAAATTGATTTGCCTCCAAGGTGGCATCAGGACCGAATGATCTTTGAATAGTCGAAAATCTCGAGTTGAAGCACTTTCCCCGCAATGCGCGCAAAGGAACGATCGAAAAAGAATTGGGCCCTACAGGCCAAGATTTAAGACTACCAAACGCCCCCTGGGCATTATGTTCGGGGTTTGTTCTGACGACTACAGAACTGCACAAGCGTGATTGCGTAATGCGTGCAAAATACTTCGGTTGGACATGTTCGACAAGGCAAGTATCAGCCTGACACCAAAACTTAGCCAACTGTTGAAATTGATTTGCCTCCAAGGGGGCATCAGGAACGAATGATCTTTGAATAGTCGAAAATCTCGAGTTGAAGCACTTTCCCCGCAATGCGCGCAAAGGAACGATCGAAAAAGAATTGGGCCCTACAGGCCAAGATTCAAGACTACCAAATGCCTCCCGGGCATCATGTTCGGGGGTTTGTTCTGACGACTACAGAACTGCACAAGCGTGATTGCGTAATGCGTGCAAAATACTTCGGTTGGACATGTTCGACAAGGCAAGTATCAGCCTGACACCAAAAGCTAGCCAACTGTTGAAATTGATTCGCCTCAGCATGTATTGAATAAAATCGGGTCAAACAGCTAAGTCTTGCTGGGAACCCACTTGGGCTGAACTTATGTCACCTTAGCGTCAGCTGGTTCCGCTGCAAAGGCACTCACTCTCGTTTCATGGGGCACAGTTGTCAGACTGTGCAATGGATACCCCAGACTGAGCACAGCTGCACAGTGCCAGGGACACAGGGCTTGGTGATCCCTTAGCTTTCCCATCAAATCTTGGCTGCTATGTGTCCACCTGGAAGACTGCTCCAAACCTGACGGATTCCATGGATTCTGCGGATTCCATGGCTAACGCCACCCGCGCCGACCGGAACCCAAGAACTTTCGGTCGCCGGTCAACTTTCGAGAGACTCATGATGTTTTCTTGATTATGAATTGATAGATAGGATACTGTACGAAACAAGATGAAACATGTACCATGTCTCAAGAAAACATGCAAACAGTCAGAACGTGAGACATGAACTCCTTTCACCTTTTGAAGCATTCAAGCGAGCTGTCAGCCAAAGCAAATAGTTCCGAAGCAAGGATGACCGACCATCATCAAACGGGACCAGCCGGAAACAAGGACAGTCTGTTGATGATATTTGAAAACCGTAGCCATTGTCTAAGTCAAGTCTTTTACCAATGGGTACAGTGGAAAAGTTTTGATTTCATTGGGTATGACCAAGCTGTCAGAAGCTGTGAACATCATTTACCATGACTACAGTTTACCATGTGCGAAACCTGTAGTCTTTTACCCCAAGTTGTGAACATCTCAATGAGTAGCCGCCTTTCACAGGACGCACCGCTGCAGGCTGGTGCAAGTACGACTGCACTAACCCGCTGATGATTGAGTCCCAGACATCAGAGGTGCGTCGCAGATATGCTGGAGCTTTACAAGCCGGTCGGGAAGCTGGTCAACCATGGTAACCAGAGAATAGATCCGCTTATAAGAATGGTTAACCAACCACTACGGTGCTCAAATATCGGATGGTCAAAAGTTCAAGGGTTGATTTCGAGTACCTCATGGTACATGGGACATCCCAACATTGGTCGCCCTTACCATTCTGGGCTCACTTGGGGCTACCTTGGGGTACCAAGTGCAGCGACCGCACCTGTGCTTGCAGGAAGCGGCGCAAACGTTGGTTGGCTGACAACTCCGCATCCTCCTGAGCGCAGTGATGGATTGATGATGGCAAGTGAAAGATGGCTGACCAAAAGTATCCTATGAATCATATATGATATCATATCATCATATATCATTTTCTGTCCTGACTATACTATTAGTAGTATTGGTGAATGGCATAATGATATTATTATGAATCAACCAATACTATTCAAATTGCTGATTTGGTCAGTTCATGTCATTTTGAATCAACTATATATATATATATATAATATTGCAAACCGTTTTCACTCATGAACTGACAACTGTCTTAATGATATGCAAGGACAATCTCTTGGTATGGGTACTGATGATGGGAGAAATTGCACCAACCTTTCAGAAATACTTTTCGACTGACCCCATCTTCCAAGTTCCAAGATTTAGCTCTGCCGCGACAGGATGAACTCACTCGATGCATCTCATGGTCCTGACCATCTTGATCCCTCACAAAAGCCTGTCCCCCGTGAAACGTACAGATTCATACTGAACCAGGGTCTTTGGGATGAATCTTCGGCATACTGAGCCGCCTTCTTTCAGGTTACCTCCGCCAGCGCGCTCCCAAGAAAGCACGGCTGGTTTGTAGATAACCCCCCCCCCCCCCGGCCGTTGCGCGGTTGGTGACAATCGGCATACTGAGCCGCCTTCTTTCAGGTTACCTCGCCCAGCGCGCTCCCAAGAAAGCACGGCTGGTTTGTAGATACCCCCCCCCCCGTCGGCTGTTGCGTAGTTGATGACAACAATTCACTAACACTAACAGCAAAAGAAATTCGCCATTGTCAACCATCAAACATTGATTTATCGTCAACAACTACTGTCGCGATTGTATATACCAATCTCCATTGTCAGCCGTTCACAACCATGTTCAAAGACTATCAACCAATGTCAACCCATATGCACCATCATTCTCAACCATTCATCACCGCTTTTTAACTACTACTACTACTACTACTACTACTACTACTACTACTACTACTACTACTACTACTACTACTACTACTACTACTACTACTACTACTACTGTGTTCTATTCATCTAATAGCACTATGGACCACTATCAACAAATCGATATGGTCACCCAAGATCACTCAACTAATATTAGGATTCCTTGTATCATTGCAAACTCCTAGGACTGACTGGGTGGGAGACATCTTCATGGTGCGCATACACTCCGCTGCCAAGTTTCCATCTCATGGAAACTGCCGAAGGTGTGCCAGGTTCGACACAAGCACCAGCTTGCCAAGCCCTGGCAGGACTGCAAGACCATCCCCCATAGTGGTACTGTGTTCCAAGAGGGATGGCGCAGGTCGAAGCGCACTCTAAGTCTATCCTTACTCTGAATCTTTATCTAACTCTATCTAAAGATACTAACTAACTCTAACTCTATCTGCTTTGAAGGTGATAAAGATCAACCGGACGCCCACGTGCAGATGGTGAATTGCGGTGTTGACGGTTCCTTTCGCCCACTTGAAGACATTGTGGAAAGAAAACATACGCCACCGCCTTACCAAGAGCGAAAAGGAATTGCTAAAAGGCAAAGCTTCAAGGCGGAGGTTCCTGTCAGATGGATTGCTGCATCCTTATCGCCAACCGCACTCCGTGCCCGTGCGGGTGCTACCAGATTGTACAACGGTGTACGGGTGCCCCATCGCCGGGAGGTACGGCCTCCACGTACAGCCCGCTGCTAAAAGCTTCCAGCGCAAGGTAACCTGAGAGCCAGTGATTGAATCCCCTGGCTTCACAGGACCAATCCGTTGAAGCAAGGAGGTTCTATGTCCACGAGCTGGCTATTGATCCGTCCCGGAAAGCTGATTGGTTTCTAGCTTCACCACGTGAACTTCTCAAGCAAAGGTTTCACCAAAGCCCCCACACTGCTGTTCAATCAGTCTGATTTTCACTTCGTAGCACAAGCTTCTATGCAGAGCACGAGGCTAGAAGGTAGTTCTCTATGATAAACAGTAGTGAGAGTAGTGATTTACCACTATGACATGACCCATGGCCTTGGCCAATGGCTCCGCCCCCTGTGATCCCGTGGGGCCCCCCGCCATGAACAGCACAGGAGTTGGGCAAATCTTTGCAGCTGCTTCCCCAGCCTTAGCGGACGAGTCGGTTACGCCGATTCGATCCGTGTCTTCAGGTCAAAAGATTGCATAGACCGCAGAGAGGACATATACTTACAAGAAGCTTGGAGAAAGGACTCTGTCTTTTTTCCGCTCCCCTGAACAGCACCCTGAACACCATCTTGAACAGCACACCCGGCACCCTGAACGGCACCCTGCACAGCACCCTGCACGGCACCCTGTACAGCACCCTGAACAGCACCTTGCACAGCACCCCGTACAGCACCCTGCACAGCACCTTCCACCGAAAAGTTCGCCGACTAGCATCCTTTCTTTTGGAAGTAAGAACGCTTGTAGTTTCCAGCTATCTGGGGAAAACTCTGAAGATTGCCCATAATCAATAAAAATAAACTGATTACTCATAATAAACCGTAATCCCCAATAGTCAACCATAATCAACCATGAGAAACCACTACAAGTTGGTCATCTGAATCTCATCATCCTCGTGTGCCAAAGAGCGTGTCAAGGTGGCTCGAAACTTGGCCATCAGCTCCCCCAGAGCTGTAGATGCCTGGCAGTGATGGGCAGCCAGGGCCGGTTCCAGGGATCCTCGGTTAGAAACGTAGCTTTGGGACCCGCACCAAGTAGACAATTTTAAATAGTTGAAATACAACTTGGATGACCCAGGGAGTCTTGGCTGTGCCCTTGAGAGAATCATTTGAGAATTATGTTTATGTATGTCTATGTTCCACATTTCGGTCTTCCTATGGCCATTTATGGCTGAAGTTCATCTCCAATTTGGGATGTCAAACCTTCCTCACTCTCCATACATGGACGGCCTTCTGCAAGCACTCCAAGTGCTGGGCTTGACCCAGTGGTCCACAGAGCTCCACCCTGCGCAAGATACCGAGGAAAAACCATGGTCCCAGTCAAACGACATTGGCTTCAATGGATGTGACGCCCTGGTGCTGCTCAAACAGCACTCTGTTCACGTTCAGTGTTAAACTTGGAGAGAAGGCTTGATCGACAAAGTGACAACATTGGCTTGTGGATAGATCGATAGATCGCAGTGTTTGAGATGCTCAATGGCAAATTTGTAGGCATTGTCCGGATTCATTCAATTCAGTCTAAGTCAAGTAATTAGTTGTTGGCAGAACTCTTCAAAAAAGATCACGAACACAAGCTTATCCACAAACCACCTTACTACAACTGCATCATAGTGGTTGCCTGATAGGTCTTGTGATACAATGAGCTTCAACTACAAACACAAAGATGAACATGACACTATTGCAGCGACTGGTTGATGGTTGTACATGTAGCAAGTCGTGGTTTAAGATCGATGGATCGACCAATCCGATGGATGATAGATAGATAGATAGATAGATAGATAGATAGATAGATAGATAGATAGATAGATAGATAGATTGATAGATGGATTGATAGATGGATTGATAGATGGATTGATAGATGGATTGATAGATGGATTGATAGATGGATTGATAGATGGATTGATAGATGGATTGATAGATGGATTGATAGATGGATTGATAGATAGATAGATAGATAGATAGGATGGATAGATAGATAGATGGATAGATGCAAAGATAGATCGATGGATAGATGGGTAAATGGATAGATGGATAGATGGATAGATGGATATATGGATAGATGGGTAGATGGGTAGATGGATAGATGGGTAGATGGATAGATGGGTGAATGTATAGTTGGATGGATGGATGGATGGATGGATGGATGGATGGATGGATGGACGGATGGACGGACGGATGGATGGATGGATGGATGGACAGAAGTAGCGTACATGCATCTCCAGGCCCCCTGCAGATCTGCAGTCATTCAGCTCTTGACCAAGTCTCGATTGAATCCACCCTGTTGCTGAGACCCCGACGCGAACTCAACAAAGCGTTGGATGTCACCTCGCTGCGATTAACTGTGGAGCACCCAACGAGTCGGAACCCATTTGGGATGTAGCACAAACCTTCGTGCCACAAGGTGGACGAGAATGGTTGATGATAGTTTTATGCACCCACAAATGATGAGTAACGCTAATAATCAACTAATTTGGTTAATGATCATTAGCAATCACAATGGTTTATGATAGTGATTGATGATGATTAACAAATGGTTCATCATCACAAACCGTTTTTACTAGTGATCAACAAGGGTTAGTGGTAAAATCCAATATGTTTTTAATGATGATTAGGAAATCAAACGGTTTGCAAGGGTAGGCGACAATCAATATTGAATGAAGGATCAGAATCAACCCCAAGGAGGATACTCTTGATAGCATAAGCACTGCACCAGGGTACTCTTGATAGAATTGCTAGATTGCAACAAAGCCAGCCAAACAAAATTCAAGATTCAAGAAGGTCTTCCCAAAAGTTCAACGGGGACCCAACAGCAGCGAGCGCTATATTGTTGTTTCCCCGAGCGGCATTTGATTCTGTGTGAATGTACACTATAAACTCCCTGTTTCATTTGGGATCTGACCCAGCCACAGGGCAGTTCCCCCAGTTTCCAGTTTGCCAGTTGACCCGTGATGTTTTTCGCCACAGGCGCTGGCGAGTTCCAACATGAAGAGCAAAAAGGGCGCTTCGGAGCTGTTGACATCACCCAAGTGGCCCTGGGCAGCCAGATGGAGGTCTAGCCATCCGTCTATCCATGCTATCCGCGTATGTGTCTGTACATATTGTCTTCATATTGTCTTCAGATCTAGAGATTGTATATAAGTATGTCACCTATTTTCACTAATAGTTCATCTATACGGAGAGGGTGTGCTTTGACCTTCTCAGCATGGTATGTTGGGCAAATCAGTTAACAGCTTTCGATGTATCCGCAGTTCGGACAAGATCATTTCGAGATGTCCATGCAGGGTAAGCAGTGGTGGTCACCAAAAAAACAACACCACACCTGGTGTGAACGCACAACAACTAACCACAGCGAAGGTACCTGGATGCTGGGATGTGAACAGCTGTTGTGGATCATCTTTGATAGTTTGCCCGCTGCCAGGTGATATGCGAGCCATGGTCAACAATTGTTTGATCTATCCTGCCGCTGAGATATTATATGTATACATACATATCGAGATCAATCCAGCTATCAACTGCAGCTCCATCATATAGATATATACATTTATACATATATACATACATACGTTACATACACATGTAAAAATAAATCCAGCTGCATCAACTGGCTATTCACCTGCTCTCAATGCATTCGCCCAGTGCTGGCAAAGGGATTCATCCCCGAAAAGACGGTACCCCATGCTGCCATATGGTAGCTTCGTAAAGTAGGGGTACCCTTAATCATCATCTAACACGAACCAGTTGTAGTAGTAAAGCAAACAATTTTGGGATTCCCTATTTTAAGAAACCACCATTTCAAATTGGTATCACTACTTGGCACCACCGCCCACTCAGAAGGACGATCTCTCTCCCAAGCGGCCAATTCCTCAGCTTTACTGAAGATACTTTGCAGCGGATCCAAAATGGAGGATGGCGAATGGCAAAGATCACTCAGCAGGAGTCCCAAAGGTGTCCTGCCACTGCACCGACTATGGATGAGGTCAAACATAACTTGGCTGGTCATTTCCTGGGCACAGTGGCTGTTCCCTTGGGAATAGAGTTCCACTGAAGCCCTGGATTCCCATGGTGGATCACCATCATGCTAGGTGCGTTCATCAGCCACCAACAGCTGAGCTGCATTTCCAACAGATCCGCAAGGGCACCGTTCCTCAAATCAACAGCTCAACAGCTCAACAGCTCAACAGCTCAACAGCTCAACAGCTCAACAGCTCCAACTTCCCCTCGTTTCCGCTGTCCCAAAGAGCTTCTCGGCTTCGTCTTCGTCATCAATTTGCTGACACCGTGCAGGGACTCGTGAGCAACTCGCCGCATGTTCCTGGGGACAACGAGGTCGCTGAGGTCAAGGTCAGTTGTGGCTCTGAGGCTATGGTGGCAAGGCGGTACCCAAACATCCCAAGTTAGGGAGATTGGTCCGCCACAAGGACCACGGACACCCCGGACACCCCGGACATCCCGGACACCCCGGACACATGCACACACGGACACACAAGGGAGATCAGTCCGCCACAAGGACCACGGACACCCGGACATGGACACGGACACCCAGGCACGGACACACGGACACCCGGACACGGACACGGACACCCGGACACCACGGACACACGGACACCCGGACACCCGGACACCACGGACACACGGACAATCGCTTCTTGGATCGCTGTCCCCGATGGCAAGGTTGTTTCAATTGATGGTTGAGAAGTGTTGGATCCTGACTTTGTAATACATTGTAATACTTCGTAATACGTTGTAATACTTTGTAGTACGTTGTAATACCTTGTAATATTTGTACTTCTTGGAAATATTTGCAATGCGCTGTAATCCTTTCTAGCACGTTGTAATACGTTTTTGTATTACCGTGTACTACATTGTAGCGCGTTGTAATACGTTGTAATACCTTAAAATACTAATACCTTCTCATCATTTGTAGTCCTTTGTATTTCCTTGAAACACCTTCTCATCCTTTGTAATACTTTGCACTATTTTGTACTACCTTGTAATACGTTGTAACACCTTGCAATGCCTTGTAATATCCTGTGATACCTTGTAATAATTTGTAATGTTTTGAAATATTCAAAAATTCCAGATGAAATACATTGTAATATTTTGCACTACTTTGCAATCCTGTGTAGTGCCTTGTAATATCTTGTAATATTTCGGAATACCTTGTCATACGTTGTAATCCTTAGTAATACATTGTAATATTTTGTAATACGTTGTACTTCTTTCTAATACCTGTGTGTTCGCCTTGCGCATCATAACTGCTGCGTCAAACCGCTTTACTTTTGGCCTGCGCTTTTGTCTGGCAAACAAAACGATTTAATTGCATACCGGAGGCTTTAGAATTTATAGGGACGATTTGTCACGCTGGCCTTTTCGGACACAGCATTGAATACAACTTATTTTAATGGCGATGTGAAGATGTTGATTGCAATGGCGCTAGCATGCAAAACGCGCGGTTATATGACTACGTTAAACAGTTTTTTTTTGCTCTACTAGCATATTGAACACATTGCAATGGCTGCGTCGAGGATTTTTGAATTGCCTGCAAAGCTCATGTTAACCCCTTCGTCAAGCGTATAATCAAATTCGCTGCGTACTAGCTACGTGAGCATGCTTCGTGCTTTTTGGCGCCGGCATGCAAGACACAATGCATTGATCACCTTGCGACAAGTTGTTTTTTGGTGATCCGGTATCACTCAGTGTAGTGGCTGTGTCCAGTAGTTTGCTGTCGGGCGAGCTTGCTAAAACACATTGTAGTTAAGCGCGCTTTGACGCAGTATCAAAACGCGCGGTATACTGGCTTCGTGGCGGCGGTTCTTGTTTGGGCGCTGGCATGCGAAAGTGAGGTAATGGTTCAAATTGACTATTGTGAATCTGACGTGGTTTTTGGTACTGCTGCGCAGTATGCCATGGTACGTTTTCATACCCTGTAATAAATAGTAATACATCGCAGCACGTTTTCCCTTGGTACGTTGTGGCTTGGTTTTGCCCTCTTACGTTTTTTAAAAGCATATCCTACTAAGAGTGTCTCACTAAGAGCATCCAACAAAGAGTGTCTTGGAAAACCATAAAAAATGTCTTTTGTTGAAATGGAAAAGTACGCTAAGATTTTGCCCTGAGCAAAAATTGACAATCCACAATTTCATTAATGTCTCCCTAATATTGCAACTGTTGCGCGAAAAGGTCTTCAGCACTTCGGTATCTTCATTGTGTTTGCGAAAGCAGCAAATAATTTTTTACATAGGCGCAACATTTCAGCTACTTTGCTTGCATGCTGCAGCGCTGTGGTAGGGATGTTTCCATTATAGATACAAGATGGATGCGGCTAAACATTTTTGTAAGATGTTCATACTGATAACAGTAAAGAACAAACAAATGTATTGAGGATGGAACTGCCACGGGCCTCCGGGTCCCTTCCTTCAGGAGGTTCCCGGAGGGTATTATTTTTGGCTTCCCGGAGGTCTTGCTCGAAGGCCCTCTGTTCCTGTGTCAATTGTCTTCAAAATTTGATCCTATTCGAAAAGGGCCTAGTTTTTGCACGCTGTCCTCTTCGTTGAGCTCTGCCTCCACCAACGAAACATCGAAAATGCAAGTACACAGCACATCTTGCATGTGGCATCACAGCAATTTCCGTTATATATAAATTTTGAAACTCGAAACCGAGACGGTGCCTCGCCCTCCGCCCTTGCGGCCTGCGAAATAATAGTTTCACATTATATTGCTTGGCACTAACTGCTTTGACTGAGGCTTGCCTTTTTTGCTCTTCGTTCTTCTGCCGGTTCCTGATGGCGTCAAGTGCTGAAACACTGCGCAGTGAATCGATAGTGCCTGGAATCTTCCTTTGGTTCCTAAACAGGCAAGACTGAAGAAATTACGACAGGGATTTTAAAATGGCTTGGCTGAGCACGTGCAGCAGATGTAAATGTAACTCAAATGACATCATAGGCTTCGATGTGGTTTGCAAATGGCCTCAGCTTTTGCCTCCAACAATCATAATAATTCACAAAAAGAAAGCCACAAGAGTTGATTCACTTGGTTGACGTGACGCAGCGTGAAAATGTATAGAACTGCAATATGAAAATCACGTTAGAAGAAGAGGTTGCGGGAACCAGTATGAAGAAGCTTAGCAGACAAGCAATATTGAAGCCTTGTTGGCCCTTTCCTCCTCGCTCTTGGCTGCCTCAAAAGAAATCCAATTTCGAAATTGTTATAACTGATTTCTCGAGTATTCACGTGTAAATCTTTTTGCATTGACCTGCCTTCCGTTTCCGGTCTTTCTCCAGTTGTTGGTAGTGCGCTTGCTTTACCTGCGCAGGACGTTTTTGATGTCAGGTTTTATTGTGAGGGTCGTGCGCCTCCAGGCGCTCGCTTTTGCTCTTTTCCTGGCGGCGGTCCCTTCGTCTTTTGTTTCTCGCTTCTGCTGCTGCCTCCTTCTTTTTTCGCCGCTCCTGTCAACTTTTCCAAAGCGCAGTCAGAATAATGCGAGGAATTGGAAGCGCCTCTTCCTTCTTTTCGAGCTGTTGTTGCTTTTTGCCTGCAGCTCGTGTCTTGCGTTCTCTTGCGGCTGTCTCCTGGAGCAGATGTTTTTTTTGGCAGAGGTTGGGAATTGC
>VSDK01005549.1:359328-371099 GCA_009767595.1 Symbiodinium kawagutii | reverse complement strand
CCTGTGGGCGCCACATTGGCTGTGATAGCCAATTGTTTGGGACGTGCCGTCACGGCTTGTGTTGAACGTCCCCTAGCTTGATCAAAATTGCCAGTGATGAAATAGAAATGGTAGTTGGAGTTCGGATTGGACGCCATGGCTAGGGCGTCTCAAAAGCAGTAAAAAGAAGTTGGGTCTTGAAAACTGGTAGCCATCACACATGATGGTTAAACTGTACAACGTAAAAAATGGAAAATGGCAAATGGAGAACTGAAACCGATAGTTGTTTCGGAAAGTCGTGACTCTCTGCATGTGTCCTTCATTATTCAGAGACGCTTCAAGAAGGATCAAAATGAATCATGGGAATGAG
The DNA here is from genome assembly GCA_009767595.1 of Symbiodinium kawagutii. Classification (NCBI taxonomy): domain Eukaryota; class Dinophyceae; order Suessiales; family Symbiodiniaceae; genus Symbiodinium; species Symbiodinium kawagutii. Next base: position 370,750 of record VSDK01005549.1, on the reverse strand, counting down.
TACCCGAAACTTCAATTGGCGTTTCTCAAATGTATCGTTCAGATTCTTGAGGTGCATGAAACTGTCTAAGAAAGTGTTTTACACTTCTGTGGTTAGACAGAGTGTTGCTGGTTTTTGAGCCCAACCAGGATGGCATATAGTCAAACTGCTCACGCATTCACGGTAGATAACCCAGGTGCATTGACATCTTAAGCAAGCAAGGCTCAGAACCACCAGCTGTCCAACGACCCAGGTGCATTCTGGTGGGAATAAACCCACGTGTCAATCACCAGCTGTCACTACCAAAATTTCAGATTTCAATTCAATTCGCCAGGCACCAACCCGGATCACGACAGGACCATGACGGAAACGCTGCCGATAACACACTTGAAAGACCTGATTCATGAGTTGGACATGCCAACATTTCAGAGTGTTCTTTTAGTTTGAATCCCAACGGGATGCTGTCTATCTGGTGTCTACTCAGATAGTCAGTAAGGCCTTTCGCCAAGACACTTGATGAAACCAAAAGCGAAACCATCGGTGAACACTGATTCTCTGGAGATATGCAACGGTGATTCGCTGAAATGACAATCGGAAAACTCTGCAGGTACGCAAGGGTGATCAGCCCTTGTATCCCACTCTGTGACCTAGCTTCGTTGAACTGGGTCAGTCACAGAGTGCCCAGTTCCCCTGCTGGTGAATGGTTCACCATGATTCATGATGGTTGTTGATTCTAGATTGAGATATCCTTAGAAACAGGAGTTGACTCACACACACACACACATATAGATATATATATATATATATATGCATATAGATGTAGATATATCTGTAAATAAATCTGCGAGTATCAATGCCGTGACCCCAGCCGCTGGGCACGGACTTCGGGTCCTGATCAGGTCCCCGAACGCCTTGCACCTCCCAATGGATCGCCTGGATCTGAGACGGTGACTGGACACACAAGTCGTGTGCCATGGATTTACATCATGGAGAAACGAAAATATATCTTTGATAAATCTAAATACCTGTAGATAAACAGGATATATAATATATATTATTATTTGTTTCAATTTACTTTACTTGTCTTTTTTGTTTACTTAGTTGTTCATGTCACTTGCTCAATCATTTGTTTGTTTACAGAAATAGGTAGAAAATTCCTATGTGAAAGATATAGAAAGTGTTGATGTGTACTTGGCATCATCCTCGAATTGATTTGTGGTATATCTGTCAATTTGTATGTGTGTGGCAATCTCAAGTTCTGACTCAGGTTTGTTCCTAAAGCCCCGAAAGCTAGTTCAAGCATTTCCAGCGGGATTGTATATAGTGGTCTTGGTGAAAAGCACCAACTTCAGTGCGGACCAGCGCTTCCAAAGACTCCTGCAAATCGCTTATACGACCATGGGAACTCTGGTCAACAGCATATGCAGCATATGCATCAACAATATTCTTATGTACAGTATACTATCTGGTCTGAGTCATGCAGTGGTACAGCAGGTATGTCCAATAATGAAGTGGGAATTTTTGCTGCAACGGTAGTCCATGATACATGGAGATCTGCTTTGATCTGGTCGGCATGGATATGGTTGCCTACTGCTGATATAGTTCTACGGCACCCTCTGACTAGCATAGATGGCAAAGTCAACGATGACTTACCTGTAGTCAATGGATTCAGCCCAACTGACACGGGGATGTCGCCAACAATGATGGCCAACAAGGACCAAGATATGGTGGCCTTCACGTACAAGACGCAAGCGATGACAAGCAACAATCAGCAACAATGACATAATGATCTGATATCACCAACAACATCCAACACCCACAAAGATACAACAACACATGTATTCACAGAACACTGATGACATTCTCATACCCAAGTTTCAAGGCACTATCGTTCTGGATTGCTGGTCCTTCTTGATCTGCGAATCAACCAATCAACGAATCCACCAAACAACCAATCAACCAACCAACCTATCAATCAATCAATCAATCAATCCCGAAATAAAACATATCATTAACATATTGAAAAACACAATACGGTTGCTCTCCGTTGCTGTCGTTGCAGTTGATCCTTCGTTCTCCTTGCTGTTGTTGTTGATGATGATGACGACGATGGCGAGGACGATGAGGATGATGATGATGATGATGATGATGATGATGATGATGATGATGAGACGATGATCATCATCATGATGATGATGATGATGATCATGATGATGATGATGATGATGATGATAATGATGATCATGATGATGATCATGATGATGATCATGATGATGATGATGATGATGATGATGATGATGATCATGATGATGATGACGATGAGGATGAGGATGATGATGATGATCATCATCATGATGATGATGATGATGATGATGATGATGATGATGATGATCATGATGATGATAATGATGATGATCTTGACACCTCACTGTCATGGTTTCCTCGCAGCCATGTCACGGGCACATCCTGGTGCCAGCCAAAGCCTGGCCGTGTGGCCATATCCCCATCGAAGGTGAGGCGCCAAAACCTGGGGCCACAGCTGCAGCAGCAGCAGCAGCAGCAGCAATAATAGTAGTGATTAGTGAACCAATGAGTTATTAGTGGTTTACTAATCACTGCTAATAACAGTTACTAATAGTTTACTGATTGCAATAACTAACTGCTAATTGAGGGCTGCTGATGACTAACAGTAGTGATCACTAATGGCAGCGATACTCAATGCCAGTGATGACCAACGGAAGTAATTCTGCAACAGAGTATGTAACAATACAGTAGTTACAAATGGAAGAACAGGCAACTGGCAGAAGAAGCGAGTGAAGAAAATGCACAAGTGGAGAATGGGACGGGATGGGAAAAAATAGAGCCTTTTGTCAGGCTGAAGAAGTCCTTTTAACTTCGCATTGCACAAGTCGAAAGCACATCGAATCATTCCAAGGTCAAATATTATCATGGGTGGAATCTTACATCAAGGCTGCGAACATATGAATAGTATGGCCAAGACCACTTTACAGCAGGCTGTCTTCTCGGACATCGAACTGAGCTTGGAACTGATATTCGTTGGTGTCTCTCCTTCTCCTGCACGACGGATGGACAAAAAGAGGTAGGGATCAGCTGGCAGCAACAGCAGGGCTCCAAGAGGCCACCAACATGGCGCCATCATTGTGGCTGTAGCGGGAGGGGAAAGGCAACACTCCAATAATGAGACGCTGAAGAAATCTTGACGTGCCGAAAAAATTGGAGTACAAGCAAAAAAAATATTTGAGAAAAGAACCTCCCTCGAAATTTTTGGCGGTCACATTCACACAAACACTTCCACTGCTGTTGCTCATCCCCAAAGCGCAGCTTTTCCCACCAGCAAACGCTGCCTGTGATCGAGACTGAAATGAGCATTCTCAATACTAGTGGACAGACTTTGTGGACCAAACATGTCGACAATGCAATCCAATAAATATCTATTGATTCAAACCGAGAATCAAATCCCTTCTAAATGGCAGGCGCGGTGTAAGCTACCATATTTGCTATGCTGCTTCAAATCCTTGATTCTTCAAGAGGAGTCGTTACAATGAAGACTATACGCCACAGTTGGATGACTATCTCCCCTAGATCATGGTGAAGTGGAATACCTTTTCGCCACGGTTCATACAAAACAAGCCATGGTTGTGGTTGGTTTTTGACTGTAATCAAACCTGGTGCAGTCTGAAGTTGCAGTCAAAAACATGCCGAATTGTGTATTGCACAAGGTGACAGGTGACGGGACTGATCAAATGGCCAAAAAAAGGCAAGTATCCGAAAAAATTATCGTACAGTTCATCGATCGGCCCCAAGTAATGACTTCCCCACGACAATTCAGCCTTGCTTACCCACAACCACAAACAGGACAAGTGCAGGATCACCATTCTGCTGAAAAACTTGGTCTAGACAGGATCAAAGCAGGCAGGATCGCAAAGAGAATCTCGTGTTTGTCATACTCTTTGTGGATTTCTCTGGTCCAAGCTTTCTGCCGGCCATTGCTCAAACCAAAATTGTCAAGTCACCTCAGCACAGAAACCTCACAGCGTCAGTTAAAGGGCTCCTTAAGAGTTCGGTGCTGCGAGGTTCCATGGTGCTCAAAAACTTGAAGAGCATCGCCATGTCTCTGCACCTCCAATGGCAAAGGCAAACTGGTGGGTACTACATATGTATGTGTCGGTGAGATGTCTGTATCCGTTCTCTAAGTGTTTGTGTATACTATATATCCAAATATGAAACTTGAATACAAAATTGTAGATATAAAGGTATATATACATTTAAGCATGTGAAGTTGCATGTGCATCCGCACATTTGTATACACGTGTATCTATAAATATATATATATATACACAATTATAAGTGACAGAGAGAACAAAATCATGTATACATATACGCATGATTATTCATAATACATGTATATATCAAATTCAGGAAAAAATGTTTGATTCAAACCGCGCGGCAGTGCAGCAACCAATGGAAAGGGTCACTGCCAGGCATTGCCTTGTGGAAGAGTAACCCCTGAAATAGCTATTGCCCGCAGCACGGTGGAACATCTTTCGTTTCGGGTCCCCAACATCAAGACTGTCCTGCAAGGCACCAGTACATCTCCGGACATGCGTCTGATAACTGTCCCCGGCCAAACAGCCAGTCCTCAGGGGCCGCTTCGCGACTGAGCTGCATCAAATGCAAGTTGACTCCACATTGGATCCACTTGGATGATCACACGGTCACTTCAGCCAAATGAAAATCATTTCAGCCCACTTGGCGTTTGTGGCCACCCCTATGTTTCCGACCAAACCCATGATTCTTGTAAGTGTAAATTCATAATTTCATATGCCCCAAGTTTTGAGGATAGAACTATGTGTACAAATGTGTGCTCATATACTTATTTGTATGTTCATCTCCTCACCTGTCTTGTCTGTTTGTCCAGTTGATTTTTGCCTGTAGATCAAAATCCTGTAACCACAAAGAACATCCCAAAAACGAGGAGATTGGTACTCTGTACTGTTCACCTACCACTTCTTCGCACGCTTGGCGTTGACTCATGTACCCTTATCCATTGATCATCTTGCCTGAGCCATGGCAAGTACTTCCTGCTCTTCCGGTCATGGATTTCCAATTGACGTTCATTAGAAGGGTAGGATGTTCATATCAGAATCCAATGATTAATCACTTGGATGATCCACTCCACTGATCAGTTGCCACTGACTCGACAACATGGAAGCTATGCTCGCTACCTGACCCGTGCCCACGACATCTCCCAGGCTCCGCTAAGGCTTCCATCTCGCTGACGGGAGCACCGCGGGGAATCAATTCAAGGCCTTTTCTTTCCAGGACCTCCCCGACAGCTCAGTGGTTGGGACCAACATACAAATATACCAACATACAGATGTTGCACATGCATGCTGTGCATATATCTATCTATCTGTGCATATTTTATGTATATATGTAAACGCGTGTCTGTATGTAACTATGTGTGTATATGTTGTGTGTGTGTGTTTGTGTGTGTGTGCGTTTGTACAGCTATACATATGTGCGTATGTCTGTGTATGTTGTTGGCTCGTGATGGATACTAAGGAATTAGAATGGACGACAATAAGAATGACATGATGACTGAAAATATTGGATAGGGCAGGGCGCTATCACGGCAAACCCCTCACTTGCGCACCCGAAATTTCACTCAGCTGCGCACCCAAGCAATCACTCACTTACGCACCCACAATCTCACTCACTTGCGCACCCCAAGATTTTCAGATCATCACGGATCAGGCGGAATGATGATATCAAATGTCACACCGCTTCGGGTCTTTGCATCTATGACTGAACATATCAAATCTCCCACCCCCTGTGGTCTTTGTATGTATGACTTAACATATCAAATCTCCCACCTCGTCTGGCCTCTGCATGCACTACTGAACATATCAAATCTCCCACCCCCTCTGGCCTCTGCATGCACTACTGAACATATCAAATCGCCCACCCCCTCTGGCCTCTGCAAGCACTACTGAACAAATCAAATCTCCCACCCCCTCTGGCCTTTGCATGTATGACTTAACATATCAAATCGCCCAACCCCTCTGGCCTGTGCATGTATGGCTGAACATATCAAATCTCCCACCCCCTCTGGCCTTTGTATCTATGACTTAACATATCAAATCTCCCGCCCCCTTTGGCCTCTGCATGCACTACTGAACATATCAAATCTCCCACCCCCTCTGGCCTCTGCATGCACTACTGAACAAATCAAATCGCCCACCCCCTCTGGCCTTTGCATGTATGACTTAACATATCAAATCTTCCACCCCCTCTGGCCTCTGCATGCACTACTGAACAAATCAAATCTCCCACCCCCTCTGGCAATGCATGTATGACTGAACATATCAAATCTCCCACCCCCTCTGGCCTTTGTATGTATGACTTAACATATCAAATCTCCCACCCCCTCTGGCCTCTGCATGCACTACTGAACATATCAAATCGCCCACCCCCTCTGGCCTCTGCATGCACTACTGAACAAATCAAAGCTCCCACCCTCTCTGGCCTTTGCATGTATGACTTAACATATCAAAGCATCCGGAGCATGAGTCCATGCACTCAAAGTACCATGCCTGGCACACAAAGTCACAATGGCAAAACGTCCGACGAGCAACTGCTGTGTGATTTACATTGCGCAAAGCATGCGGAGCATGAGTCCATGCACTCAAAGTACCACGCCTGCCACACAAAGTCACATGGCAAGACGTCCGATGAGCAACTGCTGTGTGATTTACATTGCGCAAAGCATGCGGAACATGACTCCATGCACTCAAAGTACCACACTTGACACAGAAAAACAAGATCTCAGCTAACCGGGTGCACAAGCGAGGGAAATTTCGGGTGTACAAGCGAGGGAAATTTCGGGTGTACAAGCGAGTGGTCGCCCGCTATCACAAGCTACCAAGGAGAATCCACCATCTTGCTCGGTAATAGGTCCTCACAACTTGCGGCTACTCCTCGAACAAATGCCAGGAAGTGACCTCAACCATGGAACAACAGGGCACAACTAAAAATGACCAACAACCAATGATTGATTACTTCTTATGTGGGCAGAAGTCATTTTGAATAGAAACAGGTGACCCCAATCAACCACCTCAACCACGATCCTTGATCCTTCATGGCCCAGCCGAAAATTGACACTGCCATGTGGCAACTCAACCTGCTGGTATCGTCGGCACGAACTGCTCCCTCTACAAGGATACATCGGCCAACCGCCCGTCACTCCAAACCGTACCAGGCCCGGTGATCAGCCATGACCGGCCTTGCGCAACAAGGTGATTGTAGAGGAGTATTTCCTCACCTGTCAGCGGCGGGCAAGGAGCTGTTGCTCCTGTGCAGATTATAAAATTTGTATCCTTGGGGTCTGTAAGCATGGTAGCCCACCCCATGCTTAACGATTCGCTTCGCCTGATCTTGAAATGAAACTCAACGATACTCAACCACCATTGCGACTCCGGTCTTACCATGAGTTGTCAGCCCACTCGTACCAGGATGCAATCATTACCGCCCTGGTCCTGCAAGCGGCCAGCGACAAGTGTGGCAACACGCTTCATTGCTCAAAGTAAGCCCAAAGTGAGATTCAATACTTTTCATGTGCATAAAAAACACATATATTCTTGTATTCTTGCATATAGGTATACATCAACACATGCGAACAGTCCGACAGGCATACAGGCATACAAACATACAATGCATACAATACACATGATACATGCAATATATGCAACACATGCAACAAATACAACAAATACAAGACATACAATACTACAATCGGTACATACGTTACGCACAATGCATGCGGAAGAAAAAGCCTTAATTGCATGAATTACATTACATTACATTACATTACATTGCTGTACATTACATTACATACATGTAAATGTATATATAAGCAGAGGTCGCTCCTTTTGTTCACTGCTTCGACGGTTTTCCATCAGCAGCTTGGCCGAAAATTGTGGCCGATGCTGCACCATACCATCTATCTCCTCCGTCTGCCCCATGCTCCTTGTGGTCTCTGGCTTGGAAGGTGGAATTCCAAACTGTAGGTGGGATTCCTGCGTTGAGAAAACTGATTGCAGCTTTCTGAACCTGGGGGAACGACATCGCCAATGCCTGAATGCGCTGCTTTGCCAAGATGGGTAACTTCTCGGTGTATGTGCTGTATAGAACTTCTTGCAGATACACTTCACACACCTTTGTTGTCACCCACCTGCCCCGTCGACGCACGAGCTCAGAATCCTCGGTGGACAAGAGCAAGTAGGTGGCGCCTCCTGGCCTAAGGCTGCCAAGGTCGAAGGGTTTTCCAGCGCATGATTTTTCTGTCGGCAGCTTCAGACCTTCAAGCAAACATCGAAAACGTTTCCGGAGTGTAGCTGGGGACCAAGGCCAGAGCTTTGAGCTTGCAGGGCTCCTAGCATATGTCGCAGTCAACAGTGCTACAACATCTGGAGGGTCTACTCGTGCTGCTTGATGTCGGGCTGCTCGTCCTCTTGTTTTTGGGGACCTGATCCTCAACATAGCGAAGGTGACACCTGGGGCAGCGTCGCACGGAAGCACAAGATCCGCACGCTCTGCCAAGAGCACTTCGCCAATCCGGCATATGCCAGTCCAGGTTAGTGCCAAGACTGCTGCCTCCGTCGGCCATCCCCATAGTAGCGCCAAGGTCACCATAGCCAGAAGCACTGACAATGGCATCGCTGGGTGGTGGCTGAAGGGCTCATCCTGCAACCACGCAAAAGCCAAGTCCCAGGCTCCTGCCAAAGCTTTCTTGAAGCAAGGTCTGGCTGCTACTATCCCATTGATCGTCTCCACATACTTGTTGTAGGCCTTTCCTGAAGCAAAAAGCTCCTGACCATATTCAACTAGCAGCCGGCTTACTTCTTCACCGTCTGGGGGTTTGTCAGTGAGCAGCTTCTCGAGTGCGATTCCGTGGCTGCCTTGAAGCCAGATTTTGAAGTCTTCCAGCAGCTTCCTCCTGAAATCCAAAGTCGATTGCCTGACAGCACGTGACGGCTTCAAAAGGACTCCAGCTCTGTCTGCAGCTCTCTTCGCATCTGCTGGTGTTGCAGCAAACATGGCTTCGGCTACAGGCACTTTCCCGGAACCAAGGTAGGGGGCAACGGCTACAAGCACACAGAACCGGAACCACCTTGAGAACCTAGGTGAAGATTTTGAGTCCAAAGCGCCGAAACAGACAGCACAAAGGAGACTGGAGGCTACCCAGATGACGAAAGTCCAAGCAAGGCCGGAAATCCAATGGCCAAAGAAGAGCCAAGCACAACAGGGTCCACCCTCCTCAAAAATCCAAATTCCAAAGTCCAGAGAGGAAAGGTAGGAACCGGACTCAGAGCATGAAGGAGTTCCAGGCCAAAAATCCAAAGTCCAACGGCCACAGGATTCACCCAAGCCTGACACAGCAACGAGGGACAGAAGGAGCCGAGGAGAAGGATAAGCCGAATCCAATTGGCATAAGGGCGTGACAGCTGCAGGTGGTGAAGGGATTGAAGAGCCCGCTGGTCAACCAAGTCCAAAATCGAATGACCAGAGGCTAAGCGCACAGCACAGTCACGAGTGGGATCATCAGAGGGGTTCAGTCGAGTGGGCGCAAAAGTCCAACCAGGGTAAACCTCAGCCGCAACGCAAAGGGAAGCTTGCTTCTTGCAAATCTTCTGAAGTCCAACTGCAGAGCTCCTGCCCTTAGCGAGAGCACCCTTTGCAACCCTGGAGTCCAAGCATCCAATGAACCTGATTCGGCGATCATCCCAAGCCACCTTCTTTACGACCTGCAGCGCTGCATGTCCTTCAAGGATGTTGATGTGACTTTTGCTCTTCCATGACCAGCATCGTTGAGTGTGCCACTGTCTGCTGACAAGCATATCATTGACGACAACGCTCTCATATCCGGCATGCTTGTTGTCAAGGTCCTCAGCCCAGGCAAAAGCACGCAGAGCTCGGGCGAAGTGTTGTGCCAGATGCTTTGCAAGGTCCCAAGTGTAGACAGCGGAGTTCTTTGTGTAGGCACCTTCAATCTTGATGTGAGGGTGGCCACCCGGACACTTCACCTGCAGAGAGGAAGTCTTCAGCCCATATGTGAGGAACATGAACTCCTTGCGGTGAGGGGAACCGAACTGGCAGCTTGCAATGACGGACTGCTCAAATCCATCCCGAAGCAGCTGCGCCCAAGCCTGAAGCCACCTCATCTTCGACAACCTCGGTTGCTCCTTTCCACATGGCCTGCGATGCTTTCTTCCATGTCGCAGCAAGAGGAAAGACCTGAACGCCAGAAGGTTGCCGTGCTTTGTTCTTTCCTCACTGGGGTCATGACCGAAGGGCTCCACATAGCTTCTGAGTGCTGGATAGGCAGCGGCAGAGAAAGTGGTGCAAGGTGGCTCCGTAAGGAAAGAACGAAACCGCCCAGACTCAATCATGTGAAAGGCCCACAACATCATCTGAGGCTCTGCTAAGTCATAGTTGGCCGACGCATCCAAGTCCAGCGGAGGCGCGACCACAAGCCCCAAAGCAGCTGCACATCGTGACACTCTGCCTGAGCCCCCATAGAACTCCACAAAGTCATAGTACATCAGGAGCCCTTTCTTTGGATGCTCATCCCCAACATCATCGTGGTAGGCATAGTTGTCTTCCAGCAGCTCTTCACCAAGGGCGGCAAGTGTGGAGACCGGGTGCTCACTAAGCTTAGTGTAGCACCCCTTCTTGTCGCTGCCCAACCAAATCACTTCAGCATGCTCCTCCTTCACGGCCGTGCTGCAAAAGGCTCCCTTTCCAAGCGATGCATCTGAAGCATAAGCATAGGGGGAGTACTTCACCGCAACATTAGAGACCATGACCGGTGCAAGGCATGCAAGAGTGATCATCTCGGTGGCAACGGTTCTATCGAGTGGGAGCATCATGTTCTGACCAGTCTTTTCAGCCTCGGCTGCCATCTTGAACATTCCATCAACCAGGGCCATGAGGCAGCGGCGATACATGAGCACTGAAATCCAAGATCCGCCAAGTCGAGAGATCAGCTTCGCCGTAGTGAACCTGAGTCGAGCTGCTCTGAGGGTAAGCACTGAAAGTGCCAACCTCTTCTGGGTGGGAGCGGCAACTGTCACTGCCCCCAACTTGACAGCATCATCTGAAGAGCGAACTTCAGCACCGGCAGCCTTGAAGACATTCTCAGCAACGACGTCCTTCTCAATGGAGCCAGGGAGCTTGAAGTCATCATAGGCTGACCTGGCTTCGGCTAATGCACGTGCTGCAAAGCTGTTGACATTCAAGATGGCTGCTTTTTCAACACCAATGGCAAAGAAGTCGTCAATGATGAGCCCCTGAACTCTTCCACCTAGGGGGAAAGGACGGTGCCCCATGATGCGCTCTTGGTCTGCTAAAAGTCCACGAC
>VSDK01005549.1:314569-359235 GCA_009767595.1 Symbiodinium kawagutii | reverse complement strand
CAGGACGCTCCAAGAGACATTGGTGTGCTTCCAAAGCATACTCAACCCCAAGGTGGTCACCCTGGAACAATGAACCTCCAAACCAACCATCTCGTTCTTCAGCTTCAAGCTCTGCACCGAAGCCATCCCCAGTCTCGGTCCGGGTCCTCTTCCTCCGTTGGCCCTTCTCAAGTTCAAGAGCGAGGGAGTGCGCAGAGAGGCCACTGAGCTCATCATCACTGAACCTGAAAGGAAGGAGGTTGCTTCGTGCCCTTGAGCTGGTGACGAGGGCTTGATGGTAAAAATCCCGCCTGTCAGTGATAGAGGCAACAAGCTTCTCGAGATAGGGCTGCACTCGAAGGTTGGTCAGCATGTATCCCGGGGGGAGAAACTGCGAAGGGCCATCAATCGAACGTTCTCTTCCATTGGGGATTCTCCTGTCGCCAATCTGGCGATCACACTCGATGTTCTTGTAGGCATTGAAGACCTTGCTGAAGTGGCCATCGCTGATTGGGCTGCGAAACAAACGAAGCAGCCCCTTTGAGTCCCAAAGCTTACACAACCTCAAGTTCTCAGCTCTGGACTCGGCAGCGAAATTGGGTCCTGCAGACTCATCGACCTCCTTCTCATGAAGCAAGAAACGAGGCTCTACGAAAGGCATCCAAAGGGGTCCATCCAAGAAGTCTGCCATGGGCCATTTTCCCTCTCCTGTCAGCTTCAGCCTAGAAGCATCTAGCGACTTGTAGGGCTGCAGCTCAGGGTGTTCATCGTGGCTAATCAGGGAGGGGTCCTCATAAAAGTGAGATGGCCTGAAGGATCCATAGGGCTCAGCAAAGGTCTCATCAGTGGCCAGGTAGTTTTCCAACTGGAAAAGCAATGCACCTAATTCTGGCCCGGATCGGCCAGGAACCAAGTTGAAGGATTCCTGACCGCTTCCACTCACGATCAAAAGCGACCAAAGGCTGTCATAACATCGAAGATGCCATCTGTTGGGTCGCCTCCCGATCTCATCTAAGGTGGGGTGCCTGCCGAGGTACACATAGTTCAGGACATAGACCATGATGTGCATCACTCTCTTTCTGGCGATGGCAAGCAACCGCTTCTTTGAGAGACCAGGGCCACTGCTTTCAAAACAACCTGGATAGGGTGCTGGCAGTGGGAACATCGTGGTAGGCGAAGAGGACCTCCGCCACGAAGCAGCAAACGATTGGGCAAGGTGCCAAGAAAACTTCGTCCGACACCTCAACACAAGTCTGGGCAAACTGATGGCCCAGGAGAGAAAGTCCATCTTCTGGTCCAAGGGGTTCTGATCATCTCGATCATTTGAATCAGGACCAGAGCATGCACTTGTTGAGCTCGTGGTGTTCATGCCTCGGGGTCTTCGGTTGCTTGTTGCTGTGTTCCTTTTCCTTTTCCCTTCTTCTTTGGATTCTGCTTTGCTTTTGGCTTTGGTTGAGGATCTGATGAAGGATCGGAACTTTTGGCCCCTCCTGTGATCTCGGTGCGCTTCGCTGTGATGACCTCCAGCTCCTTGAGGAAAGCCAAAGCACATGTAATCCATCTCTGGTCTGCATAAGTGGGGCGAAGCTCCTGGCTCGGCTGGTTGCAGACAGCTGTCTGTTCTGAAAGATGGCACTTGGAGGATCCTCCTGAAGACACAGCAAAGTTGCCAGGTCCATCTTCCCAGCATCCAAGCAGCTCTGCTCGATAGTCACTGCGAGGAGGGCCACTGCATCCTGAGCAGCGGGAATGTTCCCAGCCATCATGTAATCCAGGATTGTCATGGTCTGATACTGGAGTTGACCCAGTTCCCTCTGGCGACCATAGCCCCCAAAGCGCTCCAGATACCTCACACCTGAGACCCCACGCTCCAGAAGTTCGGCCGGGCTGACATTGCTCTGCTCCAAGACGGCCAGGGTCAAATTCTGATCTGTAGTCTGGGTCGATGGAACACCTGGGTCCTGCCTTTCTGCTTCCAAGGCTTGCAGCTCCTGAGGACGATGGCTGTCTGCAGCTGGCACCAACATACCAAGGTTCTGAGCTGCAGTTGTCCGAGGGGGAGCCCCAAACTCCGGAGCCAGTGCGCCGACGTTCGTGGTCTTGTTGATCTCCAAGGCCCTGCCCAGGGGCTGCGATGCAATCGCTGAGGTGGATCTCCCGGCGGCCACAATCCTGCTTTCCATGAGCTCTTGCCTTTGGGTCAGTGCGGCAAGCTGCTCTGTGAAGGCTGGGAGGGCAGTAGCAATCGCTCTGACCTCCTTCTCCAACGCTGCGTTGGTGACTCTCTTGGGCTTTTGTCCACCTCCTCAACCTGTAGCCTTTCCTCCTGGCGGTTTTCTGCCTCGAGTTGCTGACACCGGCGTGACCTCCTCCACGTCCTCTTCTGGGGTATGATAGGCACTGAGGTCTGGGGTTCCTGCAATCCACTCGAACACCTCGGGAAGCAGCTTGTCGATGCAAGGAAAGGCGAAGGGCGAATCTTCGTCGAAACCATAGACAATCTCCTCGTCGGCCTCGAACTTCCTGAGATGGTTCGTCACGGAGGGCAGGCAGTCGATCACCAGGACGTCCACATCTACTCCGGTGAAAGCAGCATTCCCACCTTCGATGATGACCGACGGCACTCTGGCAGTGGTAGACGGCCCAAACACTTCTTCGCCTGCAGACATTTGTCCTCGCTCTATAGTTGCCTGAGGAAGCCACCCCTCTGGAAGCACTAAAAGGATCCCATCCGGTTTTCTCAAGAGGGCCAACACGGTGCATTCTGCATGTCCATCCTCTTCCTCTCCCAACGGCCATGATAGCACGTAAGGAACAATGGCTTCTGTCGCCAGCACCACCTCCTGGTAGTCCAAGGTCCCATCCAAGGTGTCCATGACTACTGCTCAGTTGCAAAGGAGAAGACGTCTGCCCCTGCAAAGAATATCTTGGCCTCCAGCTCTGATGGGAATGCGTGTGAAATCGAAGTCGATTCCTGCAAGTCACCAACAATGCGCCAGTAGGACGCTGCAGACCTGTAGAGGGTCGGGCGTTCAAGGCCTTCTGCACGAAGTACGGCGTAGTACCTGGAGCGGAGGTCAAGCTGTGTTGACCTGGTCGGGGTTGAGGTTCTGCCAGCTGCAGTTGCCTGAGCCCACTGTCCTGCTCTCCAAGCTCGACGTACCCGATCGGAACCTGAGGTGCTTGATCCTGTAAGGCGATGCCCGCAAGAAATCCAATCACCAGGGCACTCACGAAACGAAGCCTCAATCTGGCTCCTTGTTTCCCGCGATGACCTCCTTGAAGTAGTAGGTGTCCCAACAAACTCAAAGGGAGGATCAGTAGATGCAGGAGAAGGATGCCGCCCACGAAGAGTGATGCCCCGCAAGAAATCAGTTGCTTGGTCAGCAGGGCCACGCACAGTAATATGGAGTTCCCCCAGCCTGCACGTGAGTTCAAGAACCTCTTCGTCGTTGGGACCTTGACTCATCCAGGTACCCAGCAAGAGCTGAGTACCGGGATGGAGGAGGGGATGGACCCGAGGATGAAGATCCAAAGGAAGGTGGTGCCACCCAAGTGAGGTGAGCCCGAAGGGACCAGAGCACACAGATGGTGGAGGAGACCCCTATGGCAAATCCAACCAAAAGGGTAAGCACAAAGGCAGACCAGGTAGGTTGGTAGCAATAGAGAGGGCAGCCCCAGCCAAAGAAGTTAGTCCTGGAACCCTCGAGGAGAAACGGAACCAGGGACGCAACACCTTGCAGCATGAACGAGCTTGAGCAGCAGACACATCACAGCTTCCATGCTTGACGGCATATATATGCATATATGCATGCACAAATTCCACTTTCTCCCCATAAGCTGACTCACTTCTTGCTCAAGATGTTTCCAAACGGCTGGAAGTCCGTTCACTACTCAGCTGCGTAGTGAACTACTTTCCACTGCAGGGTTCGCCTCGAAGGTTCCGGTGCCCACCATGCGGAAATCGAAGATCTTGTGATGAGAAGTGGATTCCCGCCACTGGAGGTAGCTCAGGATTTCACGGCCTGGTCGAAGCTCCGAGCTACCCACATGGTTGCTAACGAAAAAAGGGGTGGTTCGTAGATCATGTGAGGCAAGAGCCACGTCCCCAACAAAAGAACCAGCAACCCAGGGTCTCCACGGCGAAGCACCTGGTGTCCACTGTCCACCTTCGAAAACTATGACCGACCCCAACAAAAGGAAGCGTGCTCACAGTTCCGTGCCGAGTCCCCAGGTGCCCTTGCACCTCATTCTGCATACATCTATGTCTTTTCTGCTGGATGCGTATGCAAAATGCACGCGTGTTTTCTGCAGGTCAGTAGCTTACAATCCGACAACCCCAAAATGAAAGCTTTTGTTGTGCAAACCAACTATTTTCAAGCTAGCAAGTTAATTGTCGTTATGATTGAATGTTCCCAAATCTTTTGCCAAATTCCAATAATTGCCAAAGTGATTCCTCCTGGAAATGTTTTTTTTCCAACAAAAGTGCGGACCCGAAAACTGCTGGTTGCTCAAAAAAATCACTGTTTGAAGATGTTAATAGACCACCACCAATTTCACCACAAAAAAAGATTATGTTTCACCCAACAAAATGGGTGATGCATTAACAGCTGGATGTCGTTGTCCCATGATGTATTAACCTTATTTCAACCATTGATCAGGCATCAATGGACCATTGATTCACCATCATTCACCATAATATTGAGCTTTGACAAACCAGTTATCATTAACTGTGAATCTATATATATCAACCGTCAAAACCAACTATCCAAACTAAGCATCAGTCTACCTCCATTTGCCAATATCACTCCATATTGCTGAAAGCTATTACATTTGCCCTGTTATTGCTGGCGAATCCATCCAAATGGAAAATCGACACTAACCCATCATTACAGCAGATTAGGATAAGTGCGCCAAAATGTAAACCATCATTAATCCTTTTTATGCTGTTACTTATCCAAGTGTCCACCATTGACCATCACTAATGAAGTAACCCCAGTGTTGCTAGTTATTTGACCCTAACGTTGCTATATATCAAACCTATTGTAGTTGTCCAGGTATCCACCATCATTCATTCATTCATTCATTCATTCATTCATTCGTTCATTCGTTCGTTCGTTCGTTCGTTCGTTCGTTCATTCGTTCGTTCACTCATTCATTCATTCATTCATTCGTTCGTTCGTTCGTTCGTTCATTCATTCATTAATTCGTTCGTTCGTTCGTTCATTCATTAATTCATTTCATCATCAACCTCTATATATATATGTACATACATACATACATACATACATACATACATACATACATACATACATACATACATACATACATACATACATACATACATACATACATACATAACTCTGTACAGTAACCATCATCAACCATTTGCCACTATCAACCACTGGTGTTATGGTATCAAAATTGCAATACAGTAAATCGACAAAAAATCACCCTAGTATAAGCATGGTTTATCCCTATTGCTGTTAGTTATCCACCGAACTACCTATGATCATCATGAATCCATCATGAATCATCACTACTCATTGCCATCATCGCCATCCCAATCAAGTTCATGATCACCATCTAATTCATGATCATATCAAATCTTCCAATTCATGATCATAATGAAAGATGATGGTATTAATGAATCATAAACATGAAATCAATTTCATAATTATGATTCCAATTCATCATCATCATCATCATCATCATCATCATCAAACCATCATCAAATCATCAGCAAATCATCAGCAAAGCATCAGCAAATCATCAGCAAAGCATCAGCAAATCATCAGCAAAGCATCAGCAAATCATCAGCAAAGCATCAGCAAATCATCAGCAAAGCATCAGCAAATCATCAGCAAAGCATCAGCAAATCATCAGCAAAGCATCAGCAAATCATCAGCAAAGCATCAGCAAATCATCAGCAAAGCATCAGCAAATCATCAGCAAAGCATCAGCAAATCATCAGCAAAGCATCAGCAAATCATCAGCAAAGCATCAGCAAATCATCAGCAAAGCATCAGCAAATCATCAGCAAAGCATCAGCAAATCATCAGCAAAGCATCAGCAAATCATCAGCAAAGCATCAGCAAATCATCAGCAAAGCATCAGCAAATCATCAGCAAAGCATCAGCAAATCATCAGCAAAGCATCAGCAAATCATCAGCAAAGCATCAGCAAATCATCAGCAAAGCATCAGCAAATCATCAGCAAAGCATCAGCAAATCATCAGCAAAGCATCAGCAAATCATCAGCAAAGCATCAGCAAATCATCAGCAAAGCATCAGCAAATCATCAGCAAAGCATCAGCAAATCATCAGCAAAGCATCAGCAAATCATCAGCAAAGCATCAGCAAATCATCAGCAAAGCATCAGCAAATCATCAGCAAAGCATCAGCAAATCATCAGCAAAGCATCAGCAAATCATCAGCAAAGCATCAGCAAATCATCAGCAAAGCATCAGCAAATCATCAGCAAAGCATCAGCAAATCATCAGCAAAGCATCAGCAAATCATCAGCAAAGCATCAGCAAATCATCAGCAAAGCATCAGCAAATCATCAGCAAAGCATCAGCAAATCATCAGCAAAGCATCAGCAAATCATCAGCAAAGCATCAGCAAATCATCAGCAAAGCATCAGCAAATCATCAGCAAAGCATCAGCAAATCATCAGCAAAGCATCAGCAAATCATCAGCAAAGCATCAGCAAATCATCATCATTACATCATAATGCATCCATTCTAACACACCATTGCCGCTGATCGCATCGCTGCCACGGCACGGCGCTGCAGCCAACGCGGCTCGATGAGCTCCACGCGCTGCAGCACTTTGCTCAGAGGACGCAGATCGCTGCCTGGGCGGCGGCCCCAAGGTGCAGGTGGAGGTGAGGTCGGTGAAGGTTCGGTTAGGTAGGGTTGGGTTAGGTTAGGTTAGGTTGGGTTAGGTATGAAGGTTGAGGTTGAGGTTGGTTAGGAGTGGTTGGATGGTTTGGGTTAAGGCTAGCTGACTAAGGTTGATTGACTGGTTTTGGTTGGGTTGTTGAGGTTAATGGGTTGAGGTTAGTTGGTTTGGTTTGGTTGGTTAAGGCTGGTTGAGGTTGGTGAAGGATGTTTCAAGACCATCAACAATAAGCCTTGACCGCCAAGAACTGGAGATCATGAAATATCAAGTTCATTGGCGATATCATGTAGTCAATGGCAGTAGTCACAACCATCAATAACTGGCATAGTCATAAGTCAGAACTCATAACCATCAACAGCTGGGCAATCACTTACAGAAGTAGGGATATGTCCACTGTGACTGTATGTGCACCTATGATGGGTTCGTCATTTGGTAGGTATTTTCCAGGTTTAATGATGCTCAAATATTCCCAGAGCACACAGTACAACCACTGCTCAATTGAGTAGTTGCAAACATCCTGCCAGTTCAATGACAATGACGCTGTTCAGTTTTTGGATGTTCACGACACAGGGATTCCAGGACCGACAGACACATTTTGCAAATTGATACCAGTTCCTCACTGAAGATCATAGAGGGTTACTACCACTATGAACTACAGTATGCCACATTGCCCATCCTTGAGCCCTGAACGTCGTCTTCGTGTGAAACACTGGATCCATTTTAGTCAGCTGTCCCAATCAATCAACATGTTCCATCATCCAGCACCACTACGGAGGGTAATCGCATGGAAGTCAATAGATCTTGTGTATTAATCTCGACACACTTCTCAGCCTTTCTAAAGTCTTGGTGACTACCAATGTGCTTGTCCCTTCTGCACTGAACATGAGAGTCGATGGTTCATGGGTCACAGTTGCACAACTGATGAGCACACAAGAAAAAAAGCCAAAGAGTTTGAAGTAAAGGATAGTCGCAGATAGTCCTCCACCCTTCACCTAGGATAGTCCTCCACTGTCCTCCACCCTTCACCTCACCCCCCAACCCCTTGAGGGATTTCTGTGGGACACAGCAACGGCAGCAACGCCGGCCCAGTGGCAAAGTCCCAGGTGGAAGGCGACCCCGCCATCTTCCCGAAAAAGCTCCTCAGCAACGGGTCACCGGGTCCCACGTCTGAAAAGTGCAGTGGAAGATGGTCACCGATGACCACCCGAAGTGACACTGGCGGAATTCTAAGCCCTGAAAAGTCAAACTTCATCAAATGTCTGGTAGATTCAACCTCGTTTTGGACACAAACACACTAGAGGCTTGCCGCAGGAAGTCCGGGAAATGATGGGATGTTGACACGCTGCGATAGGAAGTCCCGAACTTGATGGGATTTTGATATGTTACGATGTTCTCAAAGGCCTGCATCAATCTTGCTAACCTGTTCATTGATGTGCTTGGCTGACTTGGCCATTGCCAAAACCCGCAGCCTTCCAGCGGTTCATCTGCGAAATTTCACCAACTTTAGGCCAGTGACATGGCAATCAGGTTTCGCAAACTACCCCGACCTGTCCGCCACAAGACTGCTGCCAACCCCGAGAGTTTAGCAAGGAGTTGTACACTCCACCATTGGTAGCTTCTGATTTGTGGGGAGGGGATAGATCCTTGGTTGGTCTTTGTGGGATCCTGTCTCTGGATTTAGGATCTTTGAGGTACCGTCACAGGCAGTGCCAGCAAATGGCCCGTTCCCTCATCAAAAGGCCTCACGTCAGAATACTGATATTTTCAGGTGTAAGTAGTTTCCCCAATAGCTATTCACAAACATTTCCCTCACAAATCACCCCCTCCATCTGCCAACCTGCGTCTGTGACTGCATTGGTCCAAGACAAGGCACCGCCAAGAGGGAACCATTCTCCACTTGTCGTCTGAGCAGCGCATCGAAAATGCCTCATGGCTTTGCTCATCGGTGGCCAATGGAGTGCTCCGCCCACTGGCAAAGCCATGTTAAAAGAAGTCACATGAGAAAATGAATTGGCAGAAAAAACTCTGGGAACTGTTGCGATGGCGATAAATCGTTGGCTGAAGCTGGTAGCTCAACCCTAACGATCCAACAACTGCAGCTGAGCTATATTCACCAAAATCATACTCATCCTAAATCAACCTTATGCAAATAGGCTGTACCACTTTGTGGAATCAAGAAACAGGTGCTGACTATGAGCGAGCTTCCTATCCCAAGCTAATATCAACTCTTGTTGAAACCACCAAAGGACAAATGACCCATAAGGCGTCAATAAGAGGTTGAAACCACCTCAACTTTTGAGGGGAATGGAATTCCTTGGAGTCTGTAAACCTCTACGCATGCTGAGATATGACTACTCCAGGGCAACAACTACATGCTGAGACGCAGCTCGAATCGTGTCCTTGAAACGCCAGGCCCCAAACGCAACTGATCCTCCCATGACTTGAATCACAGTGCTACCCCCAATGGTTCAACAGTCCTGTTCTTGAAAGATGGCTACCCTCCACATATCTCCAAGAAATGTCGAAGATCAGATCTTCGTGGTGCACTTTCCAAGGCCGCAAGCCCAGGACCACCCCACGACCCTGTCCCAGCCGTCCCAGGGACACAACATCTGTGCCACGCACAGCAGACGTTCAGAGTCCATGGCGCGTTCGGCACGCTCCAAGCTCTGCCAACAAAGCGCATAGAGCGAAGCCAGGTCCAAGGTGGCCTTCCTGGAGGCAACAACCACCACCAACCACCAACCAACAACAAACAACCAACAACCTACAAGCAGCAGCACCAGCAGCAACAGCAGCAACAACAAGTACAACAAGTACAAGAAGGTGATGCTTTATGATTATTGATGATTGATCTTGGAACTTATTGGATATTCCTAACCTGAGGAGATGCTACCCCAACAACATCCACGACAAGAACAGATTGCTATTGTTCCTGTTGATCCAACGATTGACCGTCGCCAGTGCTGTGAATTCCTGTTTTTTGCAGCAATCGACCTTCACGAATGGTTGGCCTAGCAACTGTGAGCACCGAAACTTACTAATATTAAGAGAGATTCTAGAGTCAGCGCTGATTTTTTGAGCGTGACTGCCCGTTGCCATGAAGCAATATGACTCATCAATGCTAAACCTGCTAAGCATCATTCTCAGCTGTCCCGTACACTATTGACAAAGAATGCTTTACAAAGCCTTGAGCCAGTAGTGACATCAACCACCATCAACGTCACTGGATATGATGGAGCCAGTGCAATGAATAGATGAATACTCAGTCTGAAGCAGTACTAAACTATCTAGGAGGCTATAAACCCGTGTATCTAGACTGTAATTGTTAAAAGCCACTCTACAGGATCAGTCATCAAGCAGTGCTGAGCTTAACCATCATCAATGATAGACAATTGCTGGCTCACCATTCTTAACCTGGTGGACAAGCCAATCTCCATGGATAATGTTTGTTCAACCAACAAACATAATGAACCATCAACCATTCTTGCCCATGCGGTACGATGACATGGATGTTGACAACCCAAGTGGAAATCAAAAAGGATCTGAAATGCTGAGTTTTCCACATGTTTGTGTATTGCAGGGTGACCAGTACTAGCCAGTACTTATCATTATCAAATGAGCGAACTTTACAAACCACTGAACAGCCGCTAAAAATCGAACCACTATCTAATCCCAATCGACCATCATTAGCCACTCAATATTCTATTATCCTTGGTACCAGTTCCCGGTACTTTACCATCACCAATCAGCATCAACAATCATAAAGATCGTTAACCATCAACAGTAACCATCATTCACCACTCTACTCACCATCTATTTACCGTTTTACCGTCATCTTGTCATCTTACTAGACCTACTTACCATCTACTCACAATTCACTTACCATCAACCGTCATAGACCCACCCCTTTCACCGGGCTCCACCGGTGCCGCCGAGTCACATGCCCTGCCGTTGCATCTCCGCAGCACCGCTGGTGGCTGCCAAGTCGCTCTCCCAGAGACCTGAGGTCATCAATGAAGCTGAGACTCAGTGGATCTTAGTGATGCTTAGTGGATCTTGGTTGGGCTGGGCTCATGGTTCAGCCAAGCTCGTTGATGATGGAGTGATGCTATGGTACTTGTAGATCAGCTGGTGTAGTGAGGTTCACTGGATGGATGAAATGATGGTTAGTTCGTGGCCAATTTGGGCTTAAGTAGATGATACTTAGTGGATGTTGGCTGGGCTCATTGTAAAAACAATGCATATGATGGCGAATATCATGGTGAATGATGATTAAGTGATGGCAAATTGATGGGTAGTTCATGGTGAATTGATAACTGATTGATGCTGAATGATGGTTAATGATGGTTAACTATGAATGGATGGTTATCTGATGGCAAATGGTCGCATAATCAACAGCTAACTGATGGATGGCAAGCGTCAATGACGGTCAATGGTGGTTTAGTATGAAGGGCAATACAAACCATAGTAGGAAACAATATGAGTATACAATGATGAATCATGATGTTCAGGACTGACTAGTAGAAGTTAGTATATAAGCGTGAAATTGTTGACCTTTGTCGGTAGTGGTTGAATGATGGTAAAGATGAGGGCCAATGAATAGTGCGTAATGATTGCTTGGAATTGACATGGGATGATATTGGTTGATACAACATTCAACACAGCTGTTCGTAGAGGACGACCAACAAAGGAGGATCTACCACTGACCTCTACTGCCTGAAGGGAATGACAAACTAGTTGAAAGATAACTGTTGGTTCATAAGGCTTTTAAGAAGCCAGTTCTATCCACCATGAAACTTCACCTGTCCTTCAGGGAGCATCGGTGGTCACAAAGTGCAAGCTGTCTATGTCTTGGCATTGACACATCGGTACCCAGAAACCTTCGAAACCTTTTTATCAAGGGATGCTGTACCCAAAGGGCGATAGAAACATATAAAAAACCACAGCCGATTTAGCCGTTTTAGGCATTGTGTTGACCCAAACCTCTGTGGTGAGAACTAACCCAAGAATAAATTGCTGCACACCAATGGAAAACCACCTATTGGCATCCGCAGGATCATCATCTGCCACGAGGTCACTCAACTTCCATGGTTATGGGAATTTGATGATCATCCTGGCAGCACAGATCTAACACAAACGAAAGTCTTCATCAAACCTGGATTGTGGCAAGCGCAGCTGGCAACAATGGCAGTCTTCACTCACATTAGCGGGACTTCATCAACAACTGTAGCTATCCAAACGTATACGAACAGCAGGAAAGAAGGAACGAGACGGTTGGAACGGTCCGCAGCTTGTGTCCACTGGTTGGACTGCGCGACGTTACGAAAGTCAAAGCCCTCAAGCCTCAGCACCTTTCCACATCGAAGATTGTATGGTGGGGATGTTCAAACATGTTGCACAGCACAGTTGCAAGGCCGTCCATCAAAGAATACATCCAACCATCTGCTCACGATAAGTTTCGCTGTTGGGAAATGGCCAATCAAGTGGGGGTACACCATTCGTGCATCAAGCCAGAAGTCGCAAATGGGGGGTACCTTCAAACAGTGTGTTTCTTTCTGAAAATTTCGAGGCTTTTTCGGGAATGTCCCATTTATGCATACACCCATACATTCGATTCTGACATATTCTCAATACCCACTGTTTGTAGTCTTTTGTGGCAACCCATTCAACTTGGTTGTATCTTTGAGCAACCATGCAGTGGAACCTACTGTCTGGAACCGTCACAGAAAACAGGCAACTTCATGCTGAGCTTGCTATATCATGGATTGAAATATTCACCAATAATCTGGTGAAGAGATCCCTGGCGGCCCTAGCTGGGATGCTCGACACTTCTCATGGAGCCTCCATTGTTGTAGCACCCCTATATTTCATCTATAGATGTGCTTGTGTGTCCATAAACAGGGTGCCCCCACCAAAAATAAAGTTGTCCTATTGAAGATCGTTTTTGCTAGACAATAGCAGCTGGCGATAACCCCATGGCCAAGGACAATCGTATGTCCTTGATGACATCTGTTGGCGATGTGTGGTTCTCAACATATATTGGAAGCAACCATCACAAACCCTTATCAAGCTAAAGAATCATGGCCCATTGTGACCCATGACCCGTTAATCTTTCCTTGTCCTAGGATATCCTTGAGCATCATTGGCCGTCCTCGAATCTTGATTGAAACAGCAAGATGTAACATCATCCCCCATCATTTCCATCAGCATGCCTCATTTGCCAACATTAGCCATCGTCAGGCATCATTAACCATCAATACTATTTGTTAACTCTTAGTCATCACCATCATTAACCATCATTAACCTACTTCATTAGCCATGATTTGCCTCCCTTCCATAGAACCATCGTTTAGGCCTCGCCTTAACCATCCACCAGCCTGGCCTCCTCCACCACTTGCCGGGACGGGGAGTGAGTCCAGCATCACCTGGCGCTAGCCATTGACTGGTGAAGTTATGGACCAATTTTGATGAAGTAATAACAATAGGGATTTATGATGGTTATATTTAGTGGTCTATGAGGGATTCATGATGGTTATATTCAATGGTCTATTGATATCAATTTACTGCAATGATGGTTGAGCTTAGTTTCCGTTTGGATGGCCAACAATAGTAGGGCTGTTATGATAACAATATTAGGGATTGATAATAGTTAATGATGCTTGAATTGATCGTTTGATTCATGGTCAATAGATGGCATTGATGGTTAATTGATGATCTGGTATGGCACACTCAATGATTGTTAATGGGGGTCAATGTTCGCTAAAGTCCAGAAATATGGTCAAAGATGATTAATATGCCAACGATGTTGGGTGAATACAACTGCTGTACGGCTTTAAGTCTCGAACAGGATTCATGAAATGATGACCAGCACCCCCTGTTCATGGTTCATAAGCACAATCCACCAGAATTTACATTGACAAATCAACTATATTAAACAGTGCTTGTTGAGTGAATGTATACGTAAGATTTGCAGCATTCCACAGATGTTGCGTCGTGGCGCAAGAATGACCTTTGCTTCTTCAAAACCAGCATTCGGCTGCTGGCATTTCTCAAATCCATGCCAAAGTTACCAGCATGGACTTGCAACAAGGGCAATACGCGGCTTCCAGTGGACAAAATGGTCTAGATGGAATAGATGGTTTATATATGTTTATACGGTTCACAGCCAGTTTCCAATGGAATCTCGTGTCCAGAGCAATGGAAGACTCTCAACTCATCAGCCCACCGAGGAAATGAAGGCAATGGTCTCCATCTCCTGAAGCTCAGCAATGGGATGCAACGAACTGTTCAGGGGAGATCCAGTGGTTAGATCATCAATGGTTGATGATGGTCAGCCAACCGCCAACAATTGGAAGATATTGGAACTCATAGCAGCTGATGATTGACGTGGCTTGAACATCATCAACAGTGCTCAGTTCGGTGGAATACTCGCGAAGGACTGGAAAATCATGGCTGGTGGTAGCCAACGGAAGATCCAGCAAAGTATCTCCAATAGCTTGCCAGTGGACCATCTGGGGACCCTGGAACTCGACCACGGGGACAGAAGCCGCTCATCTCACGGCGAAGGCTTACAACGATCCAGCCACAATCGATGCTCTTGGTGCACAACTTGGGGAAACAAGATTCAGCAGTTGATAAACTACCCATAAACCACCCATAAATATAGAGGTTCTGGAAGTTGCTGCACCCCCCGAGGCAAACATCACATCGTGGAAGCTCGCTTGGCTACTCACTGGAAGGAACTTCGCCCAATTTGGTCGACAAAGAGTGTCAAGAACTCGGGGATACCTCTGAGATACCCAGGGCATGATTGAAATGGGGTTCTGAAACGCGGCATTTCTGAATCAGTTCCCCTGAGAAGTTCCTTCCGATCAGGTCCCCTTTGGAATGACACTAAGGCAATCGAGGATTTCCATCCCACCCACCACAGGTCTCCAGAGCCAAACGATGCGCCACAGATGCCTCTCTGGAGCGTCTCACCTGTCAATCAAGTGTAGGAATGAGAAAAATCCATCTGGATTTGGTTAACTCCTATCAGCTCATATAAAGGCCTGGCCTGAGAAAATGGTTTGCAGCTCGGCTTCTGAACGATCTTCCTCCATACTCTGCTAGTCAAGTCAGTATGCAAGTGCTCCAAGCAATTGCAAGACCGTTTGGCAAGTCAGTGGCTTCGATTTGCCGAAATCTGATTGTTGCATTTCTTTGCTGCAGCCGCTGAAAAACTACTATCAATGACAAAGGTCAATAGATCACAACAACACATGATGGTGAAATTTTGAAATCATCAAAATCGACCATCATGGCGAGGAGCCATTGTCCTGGCAAGCAGCTTGAGAGAAGGGCTGATTTTTCAACTGTTCTGCCAACGCTGTGGTGATCAATCAAGCTAAGGAAGGCGAGACTTTCATCCTGATCTGGCTCCAAGAAGTGTCTACCATTTGCTCATGCTGCGGAGCAATGATTGAGGAATAGTGATTGACGAATAGTGGTTGATAATGGTCTGATACGAGTCTATCAACCATGATAAAGAAAAACTATGCTCAAGAAAGCTTCAGAAATGGAAAATCGTAACAGGCTTTTTTCGTACTGGTAAGTAATGGGAAACAACGATGATTCATGGAACCTCATGAGGTTAAGCATGATGAATCCTGGAAGTAATGGGAAACAACCAACCTCCATGCTTTGTCGTTGGTTGAGCTGGCAACCTCCGCGGCTCGACGCTGTGGCGAGCTTGGTGCCCGTGCCGACGACTTGGCGAGCTCCACGGCACGAAGCAGGAGCTGTACTGCCTACCACAGGGCATCCGAAACAACCGGGGCATCCCAGGGCTTGTAACCGTGGTATCAGAGATATAGATCTGGGACTAGTCCCATGACTTTTGTTATAGAACCCGGTATAGATATTTCATATACTTCCTATCATCATGGTTACCAGTTACTTGCGTCAGCGAAAAATGCTCGTGGCGTGGCAAATCCATCGGGTCCTTTTTTCTAGCGCTACTGAGCTGCCTACTATCCCTTGGCCCTACAAGAAACAAAAAGACTTTTGCCAAAGCAATCGCAGGATGACAAAAAAATCAGGCAGTCAACTTCAAGGAAAGCATGCCAGGGATGGTAAGAATGATGGTTTCTAGTGCTTAATAAGGATTAGTCCTTTATGATGCAGGATAATAACCCACAAGAACCACCAAAAGCAGTGAGATTTGGCCAATGTTATCCCACACTCGCCTGCCCAGCTGTCTCCACGCGTGCGGGAAGACTGCAGAAGTCCACAAAGCCTACAGACAGGGCGTTCAATCACCATGCGACACCACCATGTTCTCCGAGGCCCCACTCGCACCTCAGCACCCGCCTGAATGGAAAAGAAGATATGGTGGTTTCTCAAGGGTACCCTCAAAGCATCCAACACCAAGCATTTGTCGTAATAAACCATCTATTTTGGAAGACATCTGAGAATAGCAGGGCCCAGAGCAAAGAAAGGATCAAAAGAGTTCGCTCAGAATTCTGTATGCTATAGCTATGTGCGGGTGAGGGTGTCAATACATGCTGGTACCCCAAAGATTCTCTCTTTCACTACTAGAAATACATATTTTTTGATGGCTGCGGAATGCGAAAGCAGACACACACGCACACACCTACATCATGCCAGCTCTGTGTGTTTCAGTGTACAATGCCTGGTGTTTCAAACTGATGCGTGCGGCTGTCAAGTGTGCCAACCCATCACTGCGAGGTCCACACCACTATGAACCACCCTATGTTAGTACTGCCAAGCACAAGAGCCACCCACGGTGAAATTGTTCTGGTCGTGGCTATCACTGGCTGCTGTTACTCTATCCATGAGGGCATAGCAAATCGGTACCATCATATGTTGGGGTACCATTTCAATGGGAAACCAAGGCTTTTGGAGGATACCCGCCAATTTCTCAACCAGGGGTCTATTGATCCAGGGTTTCGTGTATATTGAAATCATCACTGTGACTATTCTTATGTGGTCCATGACTATGATGACCTTTCAATAATCATGATCAGTGGGCAAATCATTCCGTGTCCCTTCCCATCCATTGAGAGCAGTCAGGCTCTTGAAAACTCCCAATCGTGTAACATGTGACTATTCTTATCATGGATCTCCTTTGCTTGACAATTATATAATGATGCTTGACGGTTACAGGCTAACCATTCATGGTCAGATGATGGTTGAAATGATTGTTCAAACAAGTAACCGCCAGTCAACCGCTAATCAACTGAACCCCTTTGAGCCCTTAAAAACCATTCCGGACGAAACGCAATGGCTAAACCGTTGACTAACCACCAACTAACCATCATCAACCATGAACCATGATGAATTCCTAGGCATTGTCAACCGTCATCCACTGCATCCACCATTGTTTTCACCATCCTCGCGATTTCGCGACCACTGATGAACCCTGGGACCTGTGCTTCGCAGCTCATCCCTGGACCCTGCGAGGTGCTCCACCTGCTGAACAGTTCGCAGGTACAGTTTTTCGAGATGAGGAATTTCATGCAAATGCTTCGGAATGAGGTATCTATTTTGAGGTATCTCTTTTTGCAATGCTTTTAAGGCATCATGTCAACATTTATGTCAACGTTCGATTATTTCATATCAATGCTTCGGGGTATTGGTTGAGAATCGTTGCTCGGATTGGTTGCTAATGGCTTATACTACTGAAACCATTTGTTGATAATGGTTCCCGAATGGTTCAAATGTTAGACGGCGCTACACCCCGGTGGGTAAGCTTGGGATTCAATCGACGGCTACTCCTTTGTACCATCCAAAACTGCGTTGGTGCTTACCCAGTACCACAGGCAGTTCCTCAAAATGCCAAACCCAAATGCATAGTGAAGTCTTGTAGAGTTGCTCCCCTGCCGAGTTGATCAAAATGCAATCTCCTGTTGGGTTCATGATGAACCTAGATGTGTTGTCCCGTGGTAGAAATGCGTCTTGGCAACACATGTTCACTGAGCCAACATAAAGGTGGGAAGTGATCCTTTAAACCCTTATTGACCTCCGTTTCTTCAAAATTGGAAGCCAGCACTCCAAAGATATTCAAAGAATTGTGAGCGAGACTGACCCAACGAGTTTAGACCCCTTCTTTTTGTCGCATCTCTTGATTTAATTCTTTGCTTTGAGCAATGGTTGGTATGAAAGCGTCAGCCCTTCTTGCTGCCCGCGGTTGCTATCATTAGTGATTCTGGGTGAGATTTTTGTTGACATCCCCACAAACCCGTGTGCATGAACTGTTCGTAGCTCATTTGCGGCTGATGAACAGGACCATGGCTGAACAGGATCCCACACATACTGCCCTACAACGTGGGCAAGCGCAACTTGGCAAGCTAAAAATTGAACAAAACTACGACTTATCTTGTCATCTTCGGCATGGTGACAGAGAAGCTGCTTTGCCAGATCCAAACGCAATGACGGTAGAAATTTGACCTACTTGGCCTGGTAGGAAGAGTTGACCTCCTCATCCCCACAAGGTTGTGATGTACTGTATCTATCTGGTGGTTTCGCGGCATGGGGGACCCCAAAAATGGTTGATTTGTTACTATCAATGGTCGATATTGGATGATTTGGGGGGACTCGTATTTTCAGAAACCTCCGTATGAAAATAGATGTTACACAGATCTTTCTTTGTCGAGCATATGTGGTAGTGGCATCATTGCCATACTGTAACATCCTCAATCTAGTCACTCTCGTTGTAACAATGTCACTGCAAAGAGCAGCCGTCCAGAATCAGCTTTGGTCAAGAAACCAAAGGCAGCTTGAAGCCACTTCAAAAGTCTCTCACTGGTGTGCTCTTTTCCAATTTTTTTTCTTTTGTTTTCATGGTGGGGACGAGCGGCACCACCTGGTGAGGCGCTCCAAGGTTGATCATCTGAACCAACAATTGAGCTTTTTTGTTTTCCAAAAGACTAGTTGATTAGTTAGTTGACGGTTAATTAGTTAATTAGTTAATTAGTTGATTAGTTAGTTAGTCAATTAGTTACTTAGTAAATTAATGTTAATTAGTTAGTTTCTTCCTCATGAAACGTTCCCAGCGCGTTCCCACCGCGCTCCCTCCCTTGAGTCGTCACCCGTTCCTTCGCTGCGCTACCGCCTCGGCCAAGCGTAGCAACTCGCCACGCGCCAAGGTGCAGCAGCCGGGTGGCAGCGCCGACCCGGAGATCCAACGAGACCTGGCAGTTGTGTCCAAGCAATGGGAAATGCCATAAAAAAAATCTATAGAATGTATATGTGTAAATATATATATATGTAAATATATATATATATATATGTAAATATATATATATATGTCAATATATCAAGTTCGTTCATATGAACACATATGACAATACTACTTGTATCTGTATATGGGAATATAATTTAAATACATACAGAGATCTAATCCAGTTATGTAAATATATATATAAAGAGAGAGAGAGAGATGGATTGATATGTATATATATATATAAATCACAAGAGTATTTCGTACGTATACATGAGTTGTAAATGTATATGTAAGTAGTATTGGAAAAATACATATATATATATATACTGCATACATATGAGAATTAAGTATCAACCAAGTAGACTCAGTTGATGGGTCCAAGTCTGATGTCTCTCTAAGACTCAGCAGATATGCAAAAAACGGAGGTTTAGTGCTGGTGAAATGATGGAAAATAGTCAAAATGATGATTAAGTGATGGTGATATGATGGTTCAGTACTAGGAAAAATGAAGGCTAAATGAGGGTATTCAATGATGGTGGCCAGCTGGTTACAGCTGACGGCCATCCTTGAGTGGATTCTCCAACCACTTCAAAGACATGATACTTCTGATCTGCCACTTCACGACCTCAGAGATCTCACTACACAAAGAATTGTACTGTGCCCTGCCAGGGATTTCTAAGGCTTCCCGGTTCCCAGCTCCAGAACTCAGAAACCATGTAGTCTAACCAGCCAGCTTGACACGGCTCCAGTAAAACACTGGCCTGACCATCCTTCAGTGCCAGGCAAACCAGGCCCTAGATTTCCAAATTGGATGTCGATCAGACATCAATTTCTGGATCCCTTTCCGTGAAATGTACCTAGTGTGGGAAGCTGCGAAACCATACAGCCCTACAGCTCATGCATGCTCGTCAGAGGTTCAAGCCCAGCTTATATGCAAAGTCAGTGGAAAATATCGTCTAAACGTCATCAGCCTGCAAGCTGCCAAAGATGTTGTACCAGAGAGCTTTATCTCATTAAAGTGGGTCCATTACTAGGGCTAACCCCCGCTAAAGTGATCAACCGTTGAATGGCACAAGCTTAGCAGAAGCCAGTTGGGGCCAGCAGGAGCTGTCCAGAGCTGAGATCATTGCACGCCATAATGACCATCAATGCCTATAGTCGTGGAACCCTATGTGCCTCCCCCAATCCACGAAAATCATCACTTGAAAAGGGAAACTCCAATGATTCGGCTCCTCAATCCATTATTGACATTGATGAATTTTGGAACGCACCCAAGAACTAATGATTCCAAGAACCATCACGAGACGAAGCATAAAGAACCATCACCCACCACTGTGTCCACCACCGCTCGTTCCTGCCTCCCAGGTGTCCGCTGGCCACTGGCTGCCGTGACTAAAACGTGGACGGCCTGGAAATGCTGGGGACGAACCAAGCTGTTCGGCTGCTTGGTTTACGGTGGGCACTCGGCACCAACAGTCATGGGGGGACCAATCATAGGTTCGTCATGGTTGATGAATAATAGTTGGTGATCATTGGTTGATCATATAGCAACAGAATGATCACCATAATGATGATAATCACAATATTGATTGAGCCACCGTCAAGAATTGTTGGTTGATGATTCATCATGGTTGATTCATCTTGTCAAGCAACAAGTAACCAACAAGAACAAATACCATGGTTTACTTTCGCTTCATGATGGTTGATTATAATGATCATATGGAAAATAACCGATAAATCATAGGGGAGTATACACAGAGAATCAATAGTCGTTCCGGAGATCCGAAAGAAAGAAGTTCACCAGCTATTAATGGTGAGACTACTGTCGTGTAGATACTAAGCAGATGATGAAGGGACACCATGGCATGCTGGATGTGAATACCTCAAGCTAACACATCACTGAGAGTCGAAGGATCAAATTTGAGCCACGAGCATGTTGAACTGCATCTTCTCGACCGAGCCACGGGGTGTGCCATATTCAGAAGCATAAACAATTCATGAATTTCCAACTCAGTTTGTTTTGTAGTGCTGGATCAATAGTTGATAACGAAATCGTTTACAACAGTTACCCTTACCAATCAGCAATCATCCTTTCTGATGCCCCTCCAATATGCTACCTTTAATCGCTCAACTACTCCTTGGATCATATCTCTCACTGTTGGAGGATTGCATTGATCTGCACTTCAATCAAAAATCCACAGAAACGAACATCAAACTTGATCACGAAATAAAAAGCTTCCAGCTTGGTAGATCCCTTGAAAATCCAAAAGCAACGAGAAAAACAGGGACTACCAAATGATTTGGTCGGATGATCTCCCCCCACAGTTGCTGCATTGTTTCCGTGAAAGAGAAACTCACAACATGACCTAACCTTTTTTTTAACCAGAAGGCAGAGCTTTCCAAGGGATCACAGGGGGGTCACCCAAGTACGGGAGCCATGTGCACAGCCGATCGCTTGTTCTTTCCAATGGTCCCTGGAGCTACTGCAAGAGCGCATGATACGGCCCAATTTCTTTGGACTTTTTTGTTTTTGGTTGTCATCGCCTATCAGCAACCATCATCAAGCATCATTGGTTCAATCAGCCAGCATTGATCATCAATGATGCTCAATAATGGTTGCTGATAGGATCATTAGTAAACTAACCATGAATATCTTGATCCTATCAATAGACCAATGATTAGCTTCTATCAACAACATTCAATAACCACAAACCCGACGACTAAAACCCAAGAATCAATGACGAAGCTGATGCGGCTAGCTGTTGATGGTGCGTCCATCAATCCTGTTGACGATTCTTATTACAGTCGCTAGCCATGGAGGCGAAACAACCATTTTCTCACTACATAATCACTGTCCCTTACCCACAAACATCAGATCATTTCTCACCATATTCCCTCGTGCATTATTCCGCGCATCATATCCTCTATCATTGCATTCTCACCATATTCCCCCCTGTTCTAACGGATGCATCCACTCTTATCACCCGTTTTCACAAAGTATCCCCAGATATCTGTTGTATTCTCTTTTGCAGTACCGTTTGCTCATATAACCATTATCCCTGAAAACACCATTCGTTGTTGGTCCTAGGGCGTCGGGTTCTAGGGACCAACGGACCAGAGGATCAAAGGACCAAGGGACCAAAGCACTAAGAAGAGGACCAAAGGATCAAGGGACCAAAGGACCAAGGGACCTCCAATTCTTTTTTTGAGATTCCTAAGTTCTTTATTTGAGTACCCTGAATTGTTTTTGGAGAAATTGCGGGGGCATCCCACAACCATGACCATCCCACATTACAACCGTTTTTTATATGTGTATTGATGTGAAAAAATTGTAAATGCAATGTGTGCATATATATATATATATATATTATATGTACATATGTCAATATACGTATTCAGATCTATGTATTCTCCGATATCATTGCAGGTCATCAACCCCTCTAGTTCACCAGTGACCATCGTTACCCCGCCGGCCTTCGCCAGGCGCCCCATCTCTGGACTCTCGCGATGCCGTCGAGCAATGCTGCGAGCGCCACAGAGGAGCATGTGGATCCCAGTGACGTCCAAGCCTTGGGAAACTCCAAGGGACCGAAGGGGCCCCGAAGGGGCCCCGAAGGGGCCCCAATGATGGCAACCAACACGGGGGGAGTCTCCGCGGGCCTTGGATGATGGGAGTCTCCAAGATGAATGGTGAGATGAGAGGGGCCCAATGATGGCAATGGATGCTGAACTCCAAGATGTGAATCATGATGGTGAGAGGCGACCAACACAGGTGGCGACCAACACGAGGGAGTGATGATCAATAAGGGCTGACAATGGTTAACAATGGCGAATAGTCCCAGTTCCGAATGGTTTGTTAAGACTGGTTCCTGATTAGTTCATGATGATTCGATGCCGGCCAGTCATGGCTACCAAACGTTGATACTTGACTGTTTGTAGTCACATTGCTCGGATATTTTGATGGCTGATGATGATCCATGATGCTTGGTCAATGCTTCATTTCGCGGGAAATTCAGCCAGCAATAGTGGGGAAAAGCACGGCCATTAACGGTGAATTGCACGCGCGATTGCCGTTGCTGCCTTGCATTAAAAGGTCAAAACTGGTTAGATTACGTTTATCTTATTTTGATGAGCATACTCATGATGATGCTTCGCATACTGTTCTTCGTAATGCGAGGGGATAGCAAGCAACGACTACAACCCCGACCAAGTTCAACTGAAGCACCTGGAGGCTTCCATGGGAATTGCCGACCGACTGGATCTTTCAAGATGATGCGGAGGCCGTCCTGGCGTTGCACCGGCATGTTTGCCTTCTGCAAGATATAAAGACATGCACCTCTGTTTGTGTGTGTGTGCGTCAGCCTGTTAGGACATGTACTTCACAAAAAAAAACATTCCAAATATCATATAGAGTAAACAGTTTGCAACATCTGTACCTGTTCAAGCAAATAGTTTCCAGAATCCTGACTCACAACAACCCTGACAACGTGATGTGCAGCAGGGGAGGGATTTGAGCACACATTTTCCATCCAAGAGCAGCTTCAGCCAAAAGCCACTTCCAGAATTAGCAATGGCAACTGTGCAGTGTTCAAAACATCTCTTTAAATCTAATGGAAATTATTCCTGCTTGCGCCAAACACTTGCGCGGCGCTTGCCCCAACCCAACCGTTGCTTACGCGAGGGGTCTATCTTAAGGTTTGCTTGCGCAAGCTTGCGCGGGGATTGAAATGTGTAATTTTCCAATGTTTTGCTTTCGCGGTGTAGGCACGAGGGCATTTCAGACATGTTTGGCAAATGGCAAAGGCATGTTGCTACCCTCACTATTTGGAGCTTGCGCGAGCTTTCGCGAACAAAATGCTTGCGCGAAGCTTGCAAATAGCTTGCGCCATGCAGGCCCCGTGCAACTTTTGCATGAATGAATTCCACCGAAGATTAAAGGTAAATACCATAGGTTTTGAACAAAGCTCAACTGTACCCAGCACTTCCCACTGCATAATATCATATGTGTGTATATATATATATATGTACATATATATATATATATATATACATATGTATATGCAAATGTTGGCAAACTATATGTGAAATCATTCTCGTTGTTATTGCCATCATTGTTATCATTATCATCATCATTATCATTATCATTATCATCATCAATATCGTTATCATCATCAATATCGTTATCATCATCAATATCGTTATATCATCAATATCGTGATCATTATCATCATCATCATCATCATCATCATCATCATCATCATCATCATCATCACTATCACTATATAATCATCTGTGTGATTATTGGTAGTAGTTGTTGTTGTTCTTGTTGTGGTGGTGGTAGTACATAGTAGCATTCTGCTTTTGATTTTTCTCAATGTATCTTGATCATCGTACTGTGCCCTTGGCGATTTCCAGCTCCCCTTGGCGCCTTGCTTTGGAGCTGTCCATCAGCTCGAAAGAGCAGCACGCTCGATTCCGACGGCGCCTGGTGGGTCGCAGCTGAGCTTCGCCGAACAGTGACCGATCCAATCGATGCGATGCATAGGGAAATCATCACGGTGTGGTTCACAATGGTTTAATGATGATTAAGAACAGCTATTTGATGGTGAATGATGATTGATGGTTAATTCTGGCCAATGATAGGTGAATGATGAAGGATCATTGTAAAACGTGATTGATCATCAGATACCGGGGATAGTAGTCACAAAATGACAATGAATCACAACCAACAATGTACAACAGGTTTGCTTGATGGTTCAAAATTGGCAGTATCCTGGGTCCCCACCCATTTTTTTCCGGGTGGAATTCAGGCCCTGTCTCAGCCAAAAAATTGTCGAAACCTCATTGCCAGTGTCATCATCGTCTAGGGCAATTGCTGATTGCATCAAGTATCAATCCATTTTTCCAGAGAACATTTGTTGAGAAGACACTTAGAATTTGGAGGATACAAGTGCCAATCTCTTCGCTGCACATTTGACTCCAACTCTGTTGAAGGAAGGACTGCATGCGAGGCAAAAGATACGAATATGCCTGTTGCCAATGTAGCTGGTACGTTGAAACGTATTGTAGGGCGCAACTTGTACCTACATTTAAAGGCCTGTCAAGCCATAACGAAGAAATTTCTGCTTTCAAATCTTTTTTGCTAAGAATGCTCCAAGACACAATCTTGGAGGTTTGAAGGACCTACTATTTACAGATGGCATATACGCTCCCTCATGTTGTTGGTTGCTCTGTCCCTCTTTTTCTTTCCAAGGTTATATGGCGTGAAGCCGGGTTTTAAGATATCGCAATGCTCTTGGGATCGTGCAAACCCTCCAGAGAGTCAGTCAGTCCAGCACTCAGATCGTCCAAAAATCTGTGGGAAGCAACCTTGCTCCTCAACTACCTGTTGATACAACCGCGTGTAGATCTAGGTGAAGAACCTATGTGTCGTATGCAGTGGCGTTGACCGTCATTCAGTCCAGCCTGTTCAGAATCTGCAGCTCTATTTTGGGGTGTCGCAAATGACCCAATTTGTTTTAACAATGCTCCGAATATGCATCCAATGATCAAAAAACTTATACCTGTCATCATACTCCATTGATTGCAGATGATCACTACTCTTGTTGCTTATTTGCTCGCTATTGTTTGTACTCTCTGACCAATTATTGGTCACAAATCAAGGGAGAGACGTGGCTGATTGGTTGCAACGATGCCAGGCCTCTTCTAAACCATATGCCTTTGCCAGTGCCGTAGCAGCAGCCACACGCGGCCACTCCCGCTCTGGACCGGCTTCACCTGAAGGACAGCAGACGCCCAAAACCTGGCCGTTGACCCACTCCCCCGTTAAGAAACCCCTCTTGCAAGCAGGAAACCCAAGGCGCATTCGCACACCAGCAATGAGCCACCGCCATGCTTGTCCCATACAGCTGTCACAAGCTCACTGAGGCGCCTGGCGGCACAATGCGTGGTGCAAATCGGAGGGGACAGAAAGCCTATGGCCGGGTGATGTCAGGTGCTGTTAGAGATCTGCCCACCTGGGGACGCAACAGGTTGAACAGTGCCAAGCAGCACCGGGAAAATCGTTAGCTGATCCCGGAAACGATAAAGAGACAGAGATAGGAAGAGCAGCAACGAGGAGAACAGTTCAGTGCTTGTCTCTTCGCGATTCTGAAAATCAGTCAAGTGTTCTTCTGCAGTACTTCTGTCCAGCCAAGGCTTCCCTTGTTTACAGGTGTCCCAGGAACAACCCTCGCCTGTGCACTTCATCCGCCGTCTGACCAGGCACAGAGAAGAACAAAGCAATCACCTGGGGTTCCGAAATTTGAGGATGCCCCTGAGGTGTACTCTGTGATTCATCATAGTTTGTAATTTTTACGCCTCAAAGTAGGACCACTAGAGTGATTCCGCCTTTCATGACCCTTGTAAGGACGGCTACATAGGATTATCACCAGCCCCTTGTTAGTTCAAACAAATCATTAAGAATTTCAAACGAAGAGGGATTTCAATCTGAAAGATCATGGTCACCAAGAGTTCATGGCTGATTCTGTTTGTCAAGAGTCTCTATGTGAGCAGTCCCAAGTTAGAGATGCTGAGTTTGCTGCGGAGCAGCAAATCACTACCCGGCACAAAGCGCCATCGCTTTTACTCAAATGAGGTTCAACCATCTTTCTCAGGAATGACTCCCCACTCTTGTTGGTTAGTTCCATATCCCCAAGCTGTTTGAACATCTGTAAACCCGATGCCATGAAATTCTTGCCACCATTTGCCACTTCCCAGCACCAGATCTGCACCTGACAGTTTTGTGCCACTGCTTTGGGCAACTGATCTTGCCGCAGCTTCGGTGGGGCCGCGCCATACGCTGCCAACAAACTTAGAGCCGCTTGGGCCTCCGGCAAGCCATCTTTGGTGCATGATGAATGGTTTGTGCATGGTGAATGACCGTTGACGATGGTGAAGAATGGTTGATAACAGTTGTACATATGATACTGTAATGGTCGATAATGTCAAGTAATTGTTGACAATGGCTAATAAGGGGGAATATTGACTAATGAAGCATAACAACGGCTGATGATAGATAATGAGCGGGCTGCTTGTAGGTGGCGTTGATCAACCCCAGCAATGAGGAACAACAAGCAGTCAAGTATACACCAGTCAAGGATACAGGTTGGCCACCCGTTGGGGTAGCATCAATCATCAAATACTTATACGATCGTATTAATTTTCAGCGGCTGTAGACCAATATGAAGAATCTTGGGGGACTGTGGACCACAATGATTTGATATTTTTGTATATGACCACGACCCAACCCAAATAAAAATTCTTCGCGACTGGCAGATCCAAGATTATTGATCGAACTGCAATGGATTGCGCACGCTGTAAGGGATGCTAACTGGAAGACTTTCAATTTCTGTTTAAAATCATGGGGACGCGTGAGAATCCAAGATGTCTGAGGGGAGTTTCATTTGAACACAATGACCGTCAAATACATGTGTATCTATAAATATAGATATATGTAAAACCGTCAGCAATAGGAATATGATACGACTAAACAAACGTGGACTGAGTGTTGCTTACCGCGACCAGTCAAATGCGGTATCCGCATATGCTCAGGCATATGCTCAGGCTTTGTCCTTCAGGTGAACAAATGTCACCAATGGTTTTACAAGTACCAAAATTGACGAACTGCCCCATGATCACACTAAGCCTGCATAAGGGTACAGTTGAGTTGACGGCGACGCTGTCAACGTGGTCCCAAGAAATTCACAGCGACCACTGACTGCGACCTCCCCAGGCGAACACACCTCCAAGCGCCAAAAAAATCTCTTGAGCTGTGTCAAAATGCCTCAAGCGTACCCTGAAAATGATGCATACATCAACAGTGGGTACACTGCGTGGCACTCAATGTGTCAAACCCTCCCTTACCAACCAGGTTTCTCCTCACCAAGCACCAGCAAGCACGACAAATGCCCATGGGATCACGCCAGCTACCCCAGTTGAAGGACCTGGGGTGAAGAATCCGAGCTGCGCATTGTGAGCTCCTGCCGCTGATATGCTGTGATCGCCGAATGATGCTACCAGCAATGGTCGCTGATGAAGCGACCGCCAATGATGCATCAATGATGGTTAGATGATGGCTTTTAAAATGGTGAATACCAGGATTACCAAGTTGACAAGGATTGCTAATGGTAAATAGTGCTTGTATAATGGTTTGAAATCAGGGATGATCACCAACCAGCCAGACAATAGTCATTGGATCCCCAAAATCTAGCTCAGCAAGCTTTCATCTATGGTTCAGCCCTCCAAATTCTTCCACCAGTGGTCTGTTATCGCTACTTGGTAATAAATACTATTTCCACTCATATTTCTAAGTAGCTATTAGGAATGTAGTAGTGTTTCCAATTGTTTTCTACTAGTTACTAGTGATTACTAAGAATCGTTCTATTGTCAATATTATTAATGCTAATACTACTTGCTGTCATTATCAGTACTATTACTACTATCATCACGAATACTAATGGTACTGACGTATAAAATACTAAGACTACATGAGATTATTTGGTGTGATATTGCTCTTACTAGTCTCACAATGTCATGTGATAATACTGAATACTATGATTAGTGATACAACCAAAATACAAATGATGTACCCACAATAAGAACTACACAAAATTGAAATTGTTTGCAGAAAATTTCTACACGTTTCTACTATGATGACCTACTGTAGTAATACAATCATTTCTGCGATTATGATAGCAGTCAACCAATGGTATTCGTACTAATGACACGACAAGAATATTGTACTATTGATCAGTGAACATTATTATTGTGGTACTAGTACCTTGGTAGCCAATTAGTCATGAGAATTAGTACTTTATGAATTAT
Source organism: Symbiodinium kawagutii (assembly GCA_009767595.1). Classification (NCBI taxonomy): domain Eukaryota; class Dinophyceae; order Suessiales; family Symbiodiniaceae; genus Symbiodinium; species Symbiodinium kawagutii. Next base: position 330,258 of record VSDK01005549.1, on the reverse strand, counting down.
CAGTTACTAGTTACTAGTATTAGTCACCAGTCAGTCACTACTTAATTGTATCAGTAGTATCCTGTCATAGTTGTCAATAATAGTTTTAACTTTCAACCTTCCACTCAACCTTACCCTTCCACTAGCAACTAGATGCAGCAGGTCTAGTCATAGTAACCTATACATATACTGTAAATAGCACATTCTTAGTTACTGTAACTCCTGCAAATACTGACATGAATAGTATGGTGGCGGTGGCTTCTCAAAATGGGGGACCCCCAAAATCATCCCAAATTAGTCATTTATAGCAAAAAAACGTCCATTTTGGGGCAACTAGTTACTCCATATAGCACTTGCTATATTACTATAAGAATATAGCATGGGAATATTATATCTAATATAGCCTAGCCAAACAGGTAGCTAGACTAGTATTACAAAATGTAAATTAACATAATACAGAACAATACAATATAATGTTATAAAAATACAACATTACAAGATAAAAATCAACATAATATATAATAATACAATACAATATTACAAATATAAATGAACATATCATATAACAATACGATTCAATATTATAACATATAAATTAACACAATGTGTAATAATACAATATAATATCATCAAATATAATACACAATAATATCAATTACTATAGAATATATTGATATAAGATATGACAATGTACATAAATTACTATATCACAGTGTAATACAATATAAAATAAATTACTATAAAATATATCAATATAAGATATGACAATATACATAAAGTACTTTAAAATATATCAATATTATATATATTTCAACTTCAAGCGGTCACAGCTAAGTCTTTTTCTCTGCGACCGAACTGGAAGTCAGAGTGGGCCAGCACAGACTTTTTGTCTGGCTTTTGGCCAAAAGACTTGCCCGCAGGCAGAGAGCCTTCCTCTACCGCAGTAGATGGCCCCACCTCCCAAACCTGTACAGGGAGGGCTGGGAAGGGAGCCCAAAGCTGAAGAGCCCCCCTCTGAAGTGAAATCGACGTCCCACTACGTTTTGACTGTTCTCATTCAACTTCAAGCGGTCACAGCTAAGTCTTTTTCTCTGCGACCGAACTGGAAGTCAGAGTGGGCCAGCACAGACTTTTTGTCTGGCTTTTGGCCAAAAGACTTGCCCGCAGGCAGAGAGCCTTCCTCTACCGCAGTAGATGGCCCCACCTCCCAAGCCCAGTCACCCCAAGTGAACGCTGTTGGCGAAGCTATGTGTAGTGGCGCAAGCTATGTGCCAAAGCAGTGAGGTGGTGGGTCAGGGAGGGAGAAAAGGAGAACTTCAACAGGGTAGCACGGGCATCATCCAAGTAGATGCGTGCTGTTGAAAGATCGCGCCAGCGGCCTTGGATTGCAACTTGGCGCAAATCCCTTGTTCTTGAATAAACGTGGGTGGCTCCACCACGACGCAGGCTGTAAAGCGAAAAGCCACAGTCCTCCACATGGGCGTATTGCAAAAGGCGGGTGAAACAGAGGCGAAACTTGTGAGCGGAAAATCGCCAAATCACTCCCGCAGGAGGTAAGTGTGGAAAGGCCTGCGCGAGCAACTTGGCTAAAGGTCGGTGCCGCAGCACGATGGACTGCGCAAACTGTTTGGATGTCTTGGTACGCTCCAAAGCCACCACAATTTCACCAGTGGCAGCATTGAAGTGAACATCCTCTCGCCTCAGGCGGATCAACTCCAAAGTGCGGAGATAAAAACTGAAACCCAGCAGGAGTAAAACGGTCAGGCCCCATTGATGAGCAGCCAACGTGGCCCCAGCCAGTGCCTTCAAGACTGCCCAAGGCATTGGAACTGCTCTTTGCGGGACATGATCACGAAGCCAGTTGTTGTAATATTGCTGACTGGTGGGAAGTCGGTGCCGAAGAGACGGCATAAACCGCTTGATCCCGCTCAACAACCAACCGGCTTGCGATAGTGAATCCCCCTCCTGGTACATGCAATTAATGTATTCTGCCAAAATGGCATCCAAGTCTGGGGCTTTGTCTGGTAGTCGCAGGCCCTCACCATCCAAAAATCTAAAGAACCGATCAATCTCCTGTTTGTAGCAAGCCACTGTCTTTGGTGCGATGCCTTTGTATTTGAAGTGAGTTTTGCGAGGCATCACTTCTCAAATTTTCGGGACGCTGCGTCCGCAAAGTTCCATTTGCTGAGCGTCCACATCGACACCATCACTGACTTGCTTGCGACATTCAGAGCCATCACTCTGCGGAGAGGTCGGTTCAGTCTGCGACTCCCTGATCGTCCTTTTGTAAGGGCGTAGAACGTGACCATGGAATCGATGATGTTGAAGAATCGCTTGCGCAGGTTGTCCCGCGACCGCAGTCGTCTGCGAAACTCTGTCAAGACCGCAGTAACTTCCAATATGTTTATGTGTTGCTCATGGTGCCAGCGGTAAGCTAACACCGTTCGCCACAGCCACCTGAAGGCGGGGTAGGGCAACACTGTCTCGCGGTCAGCCTCTGATTCTGGAACACTGATGCGCACATCGGTTCCTCGCAAACCAACCTGCCTCATCAGCCACTTCAGGTGCTCCTTCTCATTGCCTTCATACATGTTTTTCAGGCAATGACACACAGCACCGACCACCTGATTCACATGACCTTCATGTTGAAGACCTTTGGTGGCTCCTCGCACCTGTCCATAAATGAGTCCCTCAAGGGTCACCGGATAAGACCCAAATGGCTCAGGAGCCAGAGCCTTGAGATGTGCTCGCAGGCCACCAGCATATGCAACGCAGAAGCCCCAAGGATACTCCGCCTCCTCAGCGGTGTCAAACTGCAGTTGGCCATCCTGGTCCCGCCTGACACGGTACCCGCGGAGTCCTGAGTGGCCTGGGCAATCAGGCTTGTGCAGAGCCTCATGGAGGTAGCTGGAGTTGTGGAACAGACGCGTCCACTTCACGCGATCACCTCCGTAGCAGCAGTGGGAGTACACTGACTCAAACCAGGTGCCCCTCATTGCGGAGCTCCTCAATTTCATCTGTGTCCCAGACATAGCTGTTGTAGGGATGCTCCAACGAGGCGATTCCACCTGCAGCATGCCATGGATCGCTTCATGTACAGGTTTCCTTGGCGCACGGCCACTTGATCGCCTCGATAGAGTTGCTTGAAACCCCAGGGCTCTGCAACACTTCTCACCTCTCTTGGGCCTTCAATCCATTCCCCATCAGGGAGTTGAATCCATTTGCCCCTGGACCGGCTGAATGCGCGACATTCGGGAGCCCAGTGAGTTGCCTTCAAGAGTGGGTCCGTCTCTTGCCGCTCCAACACAGCTTTTCCTTCATCTGTCAAGATGTCCCAGGGCTCTTCGGGCAGCTTCAAATCCAACGGCCTCTGGATCGCAACCCCGGCCAGAGCCACCGCTTTTGTTAGCGGGTAGTTAGGCCCACTGAACCTCTCGCCAAAACGAGGGGAGAAGAAGTCCCGCCTATCACATCTCCCTCGGGAGTGATACGACACGCACACGGCCGAACAGAAGCGCTCACCACACTCCATTGGACACGCATAGATTCTTCTTCCCTCTTGCTCCCTGGCAAGGAACTCTCTGCACATTCCACAGTACTCCACTGGATCACGCTGTGGTGGGCAGTCCAAGCTGTTGTCCTTGAAGCGTGTGGCAATGGCGCTTCCTCCCCCAGTCGGCGAGGAAACCTCAGTTGACAGTTCAGCTCGTAGTTCACTTTGAGCTTGCACACTGAGCACGAGGAAGGACACTATCTCATCCAGGTAGTCCTCCTTCAGTTTTTGTGGCCGTGTCCTGGTCTCCTCAATCAACCCAAAAACTTCCTGGAGCACGGAGAACAATGGCCTTCGAAAAGTGGCAGCAAAAGCTGCCTTGCCTACCCAGTGTCTCACCTGGAACTCTGTCGCAGCAGGCAGGCTGAGCAAAACCAGGGAGATGGCAATGAAATCCTCAAGCTTATCACGGGCCAGCTTGATGACACCACTCTTGCCATTGAACTCACCTCCTTGCATGCCCCCAACGTAGGCTCCGATGAGTTGCTTGGCGGGGTTCAAAGGCAAACCCAAATCGCCACACACCTTGTTGAAGCGACGGTGTGTCTCCGTTGCCTCATGGCCCTCCTTTGTCAGCTCACGGTGTACCTTTTTGAAGATCTGGATCTCATCATAGTTGTCCAAGTACACCACACTCAGAAACTTCCCCTCAGGGAGTGCCCTGTCCTTCCGCACCGCAGTGCTTCGGTCGACCTTCACACGGTCATACACAATGTTGCGCACAGCCTCTTGCACAATGGTGACCGCGCTCTTCCATCCCATAGGCACCACACACAACGCTGGCCTGACCATTCCAGCATCTTTCAACCCAAAGGCACTCCCATCCACCTTCTTAGAGTAGGCGAAGAAGGGGGTCCACGAGGATGGCACCCGGAACAGATTGAACGCACTCTGGAAGTCTTCGGACTCCAACATCAACTCCTCATTTTCTTCCAAATGAACAGCGGTGAGCTGTCCAACGTAGGGCAGGGTATCTTGGGCACCCGGAAGCTCCATCAGGATCTCATTCGAAGGTACCAGGACGCTAATAAAGCGCTGCAGTTCCACCTCCTTGCCATTGATGGTCTTCAGCTTTTTCACACCTCCTGCCCCGTTGACAACTAAATGGCCCGCTCTGTCCCTCGGGACCTTGGACTCATCCACATGGACCATCATTCCCCTCCGGTGTGCTTCTTTGCAGAGCTTGAACCACTCCTTGTCAGTGGCCCTCACCAAGGAGCGACGTGAAGTCGGAGGTTGCTTGTCTTCCGGAAGGATCCACCGTTCAGGGTGGTTCATTGCCTCCAGCGCTTCGCCCTGAAGAAACTGGGTGATGCAGCAAACACCTGCTTCACCGGCCTTTGGCCAAGTGGGCAGCACCTTGCTGGCGTCCAGATCCATCATGTACTCCACTGGATTTCCACCATAATCATACTTCTTCGACTGAAGCTGTTTCTTGGCATCACCGAAGCTGGGCAGCTGCTTGGCACCGAGGATGTTGGCATCGATCACTTTGGTCAGTTCCTCAATGCAGCGCTTCTGGTTGTCAGAGAGCCGGACATCCATCGGCACACAGATCGGCTTGGACCAACCTGCGCAGTAGTGGAAGTTCAACACAGTAAGGGTCACCTTCAGCCAGTCAATGTTGGCTCTGGTGACTCCCAACCTTCCAACCTCCACCGTGGTGGGATGAATGGGGAGCAGGTCTCCACGCCGTTCATGGGTGGCCACGTCGGCCGGCGGCGGTCGCAGAGAATGCGAATGAGCTCTTGCAAAACGGCCCAGAACACTGTCCAGTTTTCCCACCAACTCCAAAAGTGAACTTCCCAAGTCGGTGTAGCTGACTCTTCCGCGGAAGATATCTTCAACATACTTCTGCCACCTTGCTGGTGAACACACCTCCGTGGCCTTCCTTATCTTCTTTGCCAAAGGAGCTGGAGATTCACCTTCCTCACTCGATTCCCCTGGGTCAATGACAGCCCCTAGCTGTCCAAACTCTGACTCGTCAGGTTCAGCTATGCGGCAGGAGCCTTCTGCCCTTCCTGGGGGCGACCTCCCCCCTTCGGGTTGTTGCCTTTTCTCCCTTTGGCTCCTTTCGCCTTCCCGCGACCTTTTCCTTGATCGCTTTCGAGGCTCCAACCTGACTTCCCTGGCAGGTACTGTCGTATCTTCGCTTCGGACGCTTGCTCTCTTGCTGCCATCGCTTGCTCGGATCTTGCGGCCAAGCCCGCTCCCTCGGGAGGTATTAGCTCTAAATACTGAGCTCTTTGCCAACCACCGTCGGTTAACTGAAGCTCTAAGGCTTTGAGCCTTTGTGAGAGGATGTCCCCTGCTCTTCCGAGCTCTCCTCTTGCCACGGGGGGCCGCCGAGATGGTGCGCATCTCCCGGATTGCTCTTACTCCGAGCTTCTCTTGGTGCGTGGGCAGCAAGATGGTCAGGAGGTAGCTTGTTGCGGTGGGGGGTGTCAGTGTGACCAGCCGAGTCAAGTCGTTGAAGGGGGCCCCGGACTCCCTCGACAGCAGTTGCTGCATTCGCAACAGGAGTCTGCTTGTCAAGCGACCCGGCTTCTGCAGAGCGTACTCTACCAACCTCAGTTGGTGGCTCCGCTTCTCCGAGGCCCCCCCCCGAAAAACTTGCTCGTCATCATCATCACTGGACCCGCTCGGCATCGCTGAAGGAAACTTCAGGCCTTCCCCCACGCCATAAGGTCCACGGTCCTTCTTCTTCTTGGCTCTCTTCCTTTTTCCTTCTGTGCTTGTCCTTGAAGCATCTTCCTCTTCACTCTCCTTTGGCCTCTTCTTCCCCTTCTTTGGGGCTTTACCCTTTCCAGGGACTTTCTTCTTCACCAACGGTGAGCCAAACCAACCAGGTCCTGGGTTTTCTTCCTCACCCTCAGGTGTCTCACGGGCTTCAACCACTCTCGGTGGAGCCGCCTTTGCCGCAGCAACCTTCGGAGCTCCCGCCTTGGCCGCAGCCTTAAGCTCCACTCTCGGCCGTGCACCGCTTCCGCCACCTCCTGGTGGCTTTCGATGCCCACCAGCCACATCTGCCTTCAGTCGGCGGAGGTCTTTCGCCAGCCTCCCTGGATCCGCAGGTTCTGCACCCTCATCTTCCACTGCCTCAGCAGGTTCAGGTGCACCCTCCTCATCAAAAGGCAAGGGGTACTCATCGGGTTCTTCATCATCCATCCTTTGAGCACCCTCCAGTGTCATCTTATGCCTCCTTAACCTTTCGAAATCATCCTTCGCCACACCCGTGATCCACCACGAGGTTCTCCTGTACCTCAGATCCTCGGTGTCCAACATTCGAAGGTAATCAAGATGGAACTCATCCACCTTGTTGCCCCGGTTCAGTCTGCATCGCGGTGCTTGGCCAGGGCATATGTGGACCTTGAAGATCCTGGTAAAGGGTTCTCCTGGCCCCTTCGTTAACCACCAATGCAGGCCTTTATCCTCCACCACTTCCAAGTCGCAGTTCATCCAGAACCCGCTGGTGGTCTCTTTCCTCACACCAGCTACCATCCAGACAGCTCTCCCTTGCTGTCTTCCTGAGTCATCATAAACCGTTGACTCGAAGACATCATTGGCCTTCCAGCCTCTCTTGGCCATGAAATCCGGGTTGTCCTTGGCATTGATCCAAGGTCCCGGCATCCTGGGCTCCAGTCCGCAGACCCCTAATCACAAAGGGTCCCCAATGGAACCTCTGGGCCACTAAGTGACCTACTCTTGGCCTCGGCCAGAGCCAAGGCCGCAGCCCAACTCAACCTCTGGACTCTCAGGTCAAGGTCTAAGCCTCTGACCCGGATCCAAGTGTGCCCCTGGGCCGCGACCCCTGACACGTTATGGGGCTTTTCCCCAAGGGCCCAGACCGCAGTCTCCACCCAACACTGGGCTCAGTGGCCCTTCTCCCCACGCAGGGGCAGGCTCAGTGGTCTGTGGTGCCTAAGCACCCCTTTTTGGTTGACCCTCAGTGGGGTCGGTGCTCTGTGGCACCTGGCACGGCGCCAGTATCCGGCCCACAGGCCACTGGAGCAAAGTCAGCCCCGCAGGGCGCTTCAGGCCTAGCCAGACCTGCCCCGCAGGGCCGAACTGACTTGAGCCCAAAGCTGAAGAGCCCCCCTCTGAAGTGAAATCGACGTCCCACTACGTTTTGACTGTTCTCAATAACATTATCTAACTAAATAAGCTAAGTTACTTACCCATAGGTCACCAGCAACCCCACCCTCCACTCCTCCGCCGCCAGCAGCAGCGCTTCCCGGCGCACAGCCCTCAGCAAGGGCCGCCAGGGTAACTGCACGGCGCCGCAGCTCAGTCGCAGGGCCTGGCGGTAGATCCATGGTGAATCGCATGGTGAATCACCACGCTTTCATGGTAACCATGGTTGCGTAACCCATCGTGGTTCACCATGGTTCTTGAAATCATGAAAAACTTGAAAGGTTGTTCATGAAGATTTTCCAGTAGCTTTTGAGCTCGAGCTTTGTGTTTTCAACGGTGTAATGGTTGAAGGTTGAACTGAATGATGAGAAGGGATTTCACGTTGTTTGTTCAGGAACTATGGACTGCCAGGACAATCGCATGACCAATCTGAAATATTGTAGAGGTCAACCTAGAGAAACACAACCAGTGTACACGTGTATACATATTTATATATATATATATATACATATATATATATATATATCTGCGTACATGGACTCCCCAAACACCACTCATCAGTGCTGAAAATCTTTAAATAACCGGTGCAGGAGATGCACTACCTTGTTTGAAAATATTGATTTTGAAGACAAATCTGTGATTCACCACCCCCCATCATTATAAAGCAGCATGAGCCAGTATTAACTCCAGCACTCAGCCAGATTTTCACTTGGATGTGCACTCGCGTATCTTTGTGTCCCTGGACCTCCAACAAGTTCTTCATACACGATGTATTGGATCTACCTCAGCGATGCGGAGCTTGCCACCCGTTGGTTGACTTTGTTTGCAGTGGTTGTGACATTGGCGGTGAATAATATGCAGTGGTTATGAAATGGTTGATGATGGTTTATCATCGCTGGTTTATATGATTCACTCATGGTTACCAATGGTGTAACAATCACTGATTGATAACATGGACTTTCATAGTTCAGATCATTCTGAAGAACAATGATTCAGAACAGGAAGAAACAACAACCAGCAATCCATTGTGGATCGGTTGTACCGATTCGAAGTAGATTGCCAGTTCATGAATTCTGTAGCCAAGAAGCCCCGCTAGCAACACAGCTAACTACTTGGGTTCATGGTGCTACTGCCATGGGTTCCAACTGAGCTGGTTTGGAGCTATCAGAAAACAAGGTATCACATGATACTATGAACCCATTCACTGTCCAACCAAAAACACTGCTTTCCCCTACATCATTTGTCCCATCTTCTCCGAAGAACCTTCACACTAGACACTTGAAATACAATCCCTAAGGTTACATCTCGCACACCAAAAATAGCTATCACAAACGGGTTGTTCAGCAGCAACCAGCATTCCCGAACAATCATGGCCGATTGAGCATCTATTTCTGAGCGCCCCCCTGACTCGGGGGTGATTGACCCGCTGCAAACCAGGAGCTCAAAAGCTCACTTCGCTTGAGTATCCCCAAGGATATCCTCCTCTGAATGAAGAAAACCCAGCACCAAATGAGATTTCAACTCAGAACGTCAGCAGTCATCTTAACCGCTTCAAACTACAAGTAGTGTCATAAGGTCTATGTAGCAATGCTATGGAGTACTTGTCAGGGTCCATGACAGTCCACATATCCAAGCCACATGGAGTTCGCCAAGCACTGTCGCTGCTGCGATCAGCCAAATGTTCAGTGAGGCGACCGGTGCTGACACCCGCCAACCACGGGAGCAGAACATCGTAGAGCACCTGAACAGTAGGTGGCTCTTGAACTAAATCAACTAATGATAAATCAGGATTAAAGCTATGAATTAGCTTGAAAATCAATTAAAACTAATTTAACCATTAGGTTAAATAACAATCAACTGAACAATCAACTTGAAACTAAAGACTATGAATTTGTAAAATTAAAATGAATAATCAACCAAATCGAAAGGTGAAGTTTTCTGTGGGAATTTCCAGGGATCTGTGGTACCCAATCTTCGGGTCACCAGGCAGTTGCTGATTTTCAGGCCTGATGACTGACTGTGCATGGCCCCTGGAACACCTCAGCCCAGCCTCTGCTCGATGGTATTCCGTGGCATTGGGCACCCACTGTCCAAAGGCTAAAGCCCAAAAGCCAGGGTCACAGAGTCGCGCGCGGGGCACGTCTGCAAGAGTCAGCGTGGCAAGGATCTTCAGTTTCTGTCCTTGGGACAACTGTTGACACCAAAATCATCGGAAGTCCCACATCACCAACCGTCTATTTGTCAAGAAAACACGGGTTCCCCACCCTGGTAGTGACTCACATGCTCACGTGGTTTCACATGCTTGTCTCTGTGCTTTGTGAACTCTACTCCTAAAATTGGGTATGTGCAATCCATGACTACTGTAACTTCTGCATGTGAAATCCCCTCAATTCTTTCGGCTTTTTGGCTGTGACCAGCAACGGTCACCAGCTGTTTCCACCAGGCACAGCAACGCTTTGGGAAGAATCAAACCAAATTGAAGACCCTCCCAAACCAACACAAATTTCTTGGGGTCCGTGAATGCTTAGTACTCCCACATCACGGCGTTCCAAAGCACTCAAAATGTTGGCATTTGGAGAGGTATGGAGGTATGGGTGGGTGGAGAGGTACAGCTGAGACTCCGTGCAGTCCATCTGCCAGGAACTTGCTGGGATGATACTGCACTGCTGAGGGCCCACGATTGCAAACCGAGAAGGAATAAGAGTCTTCACTGGTGCCTTAGACGCAATGACCGCAAGGATCAAGTTGGCAGCTGAATTGTCACATGTCATGAGTCATGTCTCTTTCTGAGCCATGTAGACCACCATGAGATGGCAAATGTTGATCCCCCTGCCAAGTTCACCCTGACCAACGTGTTGGCTTGCAAAAACCCACCGGGTCCACCGTCCACCCCTTGGGACTGCGGGACTGGGAGACACCACATGAGGACCATCAAAACCATGTCATGGACCATGCCGGTCCCAACACCACTCAGGCCACTTGGCTTCACAGATCACTTTTACAATCATCAACCTTGCGCAATCTGCACTTTGCTCCTGGGTGCCACATTCCGACTTAACTCTCGGCTTTAGCTCTAGTTCCTTTCTTGCTCATAGTTTGTAATTGTGGGGATACTCTGAATGTTACTTTTCCTGGAAATGATGATGATCATGCCTAGGTGGTGAGGAGCAGTTTGTTGTCAAGGTGAACAGATTCCTGCAGTAAGACCACTATCCCAATTTCATTGTCCAATCCTGGATTCACGGTCATAAATATTTCAGCGAAGCAATATTCGGACTGCTCAAGGTGCAGAATCAATACATGTGTATATATATATATGATATATGTACATATATGAACCTTCCAAATTGTGAAGTTGCCAGACAAAGCCCTGACCATGGTCCTTTCTTGTTCCAGGGAAGCTCCGGCCCACTCTGGCAACTAAGCTGCGCTCCACCAGGAAAACGACCTGGGAGCGGGGCTTCCTTTGGTTGCAAGTCAATGCCTTGGAGGGAAACCACTTTGGTTTTGGTTGATAGGGGATTAATAGGGGATTAATAACCAAAGTGGTATCAACTATTCAACTATTCCAAGGGGTTATGGAAACCACTTTGGTTATTAAACAACCAACTACTCCATTCCGTTTAAAGCCTTTCCTTGACGCCGCAGCGTGCATGGGGTGCGATGCTGTGCTACGCTAGAAAGAAAAACATGGTGCCCGTCTCCTGCCCATAACAAGCTGCGGGGATTTGTTGTTGGGGATCTTGTCCAACCATTTTTAGGAACCCAGAACAAGTCTTTCTAGAATCTGGGATGCGTGCGAAAGTAAGGTCTCTGTGCATCTCTTGAGGTTGCACACATATTTGTCATGTTCTCTACTTGTTCTACAGCAAAAAACATGTTTCTAGAGCCCTTGCAAGTCTGATGCAGAGGGAACATCTCTGTCAAACGACAGACTTGCCACAAAATTTTGGCATGAAGTAAGAAAGCTTTTCCAACAAGTACCTTTCCACATGCAACACAACTACCTTTCCACATGCAACACACCGAGTTGGCCGCACATGTGTGTTTACAACCTGGGAACGTTTTGCGAGGATGCTGCTTCGAAAACAGATCTCTCATGCCTCCTTGATGTACAGTGCAACATGAGCAGGGTAAATGGAATAACAATGATGGTAATACTGCTCATGTACAGATAAAGTACGAGTAATATGTATATTATGTATATGTTTGATGAAAATATAATACATACGTAAATATTTGTGTATATATATATATGTATGTCTATATATACATATATATATATATATACTATATAATTTTGAAATCTCAAAGCCACCTCTGCAGTCCCAAAGGCCCAATTGGTGGTGCTGCCACGCCAACCAGCTGGCACCAGCAGCTGCTCGCAGAGCCAGAGCGGTCCAAGTCTTCAGCAAGACCAAGAGTTCAGACCTGGACCGCTGCGCTCCAAGGCTTCAGAGCAGCTGTGGTGATGCGCTTCGAGGGTGTCCGGATGTCCGTTCTACGGTAAGATGGTCCTAACCCTATGGTCCGAACACCGTAATCGCCTCAGCTGGGGAAAGCAAGATCCAGCGACAGCAGAACTGCCTTGAGACTTAGCAGATCGGCTAGCAGATTTCGATACGGAAAGATCCTGGATGGAGACCTGTAACAAGGAACTTGGGGAAAAGGGCCACCGACCCTGCCCCTTCAGAGGCGCAATCCAATGAAAGACTTATTAGAAGCGGATCAATGATGCATGTCCAATTCACTGCTCACTGTGTCATGTTGGAAGCAGAAAGTCTGCCCAGAAAAAGGAGCTGTGGTTTGGCACGATGGAACTGACAAAATCTGCCTTAACAAAACTACATATCTGGAAAAAGACGTGAGTTGTCCTGGGAAAAGTCAAAATGTTGAAGAATACCTTCTGATCATGGTTAATTAGTTGTGGCTAAAAAAGCTCGAGGGGATCTGATTACTACCCTTGCAATACAATGTCTGGGCTGTCTCTTTTCCATTCGTGTTCAGCTGAACATTATACACATTGATATATGTTTCCGTCTCTTTGCCGGCCATTTGTGCCTGTGTGTTTGTACAGCTGGGAGACCATCTAGACCATAAAACAGGGGATATCCCAAACCCCAGAAGTAAATGTTCAATTTACAAACCGCGGCGAGTATCACATCTACCATACAAAATGCTGCCAGTCCTCTGGAAAATAAGAATATGTTCTGACCATCTCAAGTAACCATTGATTGACCAGTGCCTTCTCACACTAAGCATTGATGAACCAGTACCATTCACTCCGCATCTTCGCGCCATGCTACGGCTTCTGGGCGCGCAAAACATGCTGCGCCGCCGTCACACTCTTCGCCAGCAGCTCTGACAAACGCTGCAAAGGGCGAGCTTCCACACCTGCCAAAGTCGCATCCCCAAATCTTGGTTTCTTAAGTCATAGGGGTCACCCAAATTTTCAAGTTACCATTTATACAGTACTGAACTAACCATTTATTCAAAGAAATGTAAATAATGGAAATTGTCAGAAAATATATTCAATGATTGATATTTAGGTCAATGATATCAAAATATATATACTTGAAAAAAGAAGGGGAAAAAGAAATTTTCAATAATAGATATCATTAATCTACTACCGATAATACGGAGAAACGACAATTTGCAAGCCTATCTGGTGACTCGAAGTGAAAAGAAACCACTGACGTTGACGGTGGTTGGCAGCCCAAACACTCATCTCGACGGGATTGAGAAATGACCGCAAACCGGTACAAGCAACTGATCAGTGTGTCTGTAGATGAGTGATCAGCAAAACGACGAAAGGACATCTGGCAGCACCCTCACATGAAATGACTATCACTATCACCATTTGAATCACAGGAATCCAATAAAATTGGTGCATTTAGACCTAGTTATAGAGAACTAAGTTAGAACCATAAAATCACACAATCAGAATTGATCATAACCATCACAAGAATCCTGTGGTTTTCCTAACAAAAATTGCTGATGATGGTGTAGCACCAGCATGGTGAAGGTCAGTCATGGGTGAATGATAAGTTGCTAATCATGATTTGTAGTGGCTATTCTCGATTGCAAAAAAAATGAGGTAGTGGCTTCGGATTGCAACACTAGTCAGCTTGATACACGTGTAAAGGTCAAAGCATACTAATGTGCTTGAACCATGCAGGCTGTATTTTGATGACTTTGTCACGGAAGCGATTCTTTTCGTAGCCACATGGTTTCCTGAATGAAGCTTGTGGTTCGGCTTGATTTCTTTGGCAACACGGCGGTGGATTTTTGCACCAAAAAAGCCGAAACGAACTGCATCCTGCTGAGTCTCAAATGCCTTCGCAGTGAACAGATCAGGGAAGGGGGCATATTTGAGGTTTGGAAACACCTGGTTCTGACAATATTCTGTGCTTCAAGCACTTACATCGAAAGGATCACGTCAATACAACAATGAAGAAGTACATAAGAAGGTACCTATCCCCATGACCCCCAAACCATCCCAAACCATCTCAAGCCATCCCAACCATCCCCTGCCAGAGATGGATCAACAAAAAATCGGGATGCATCAAAAGAAATGGAGGATGGAGAATCGAAAACAAAATTGGATGCATTAAGAAAAAATGAATTCCCAAAACAAAAGAAAAAAGTAGCATTTAGGAAGACGAAGGGTATTAAGAAAAAATTGCCAGGGATCAAAACCAAATGAGTTCTCATAATAGAAGGAAAAGGGTGCAGCTTTGATTTGAGACTGCTCCTCTCCGTTTTGAATTGTTTTTTGGATTCCGTTCGGGACGCTATCAGCAGGGTTTGGGACATCTTACCTTCCATTTTCCACGGGTGTATGGTTTTAGGGTTTTAAGGTTTCCGGTTTTAAGGTTTAGGCTTTACTGGTTTTAACATTGATGATTCCTTGCTTGCTCCCTTGCCTTGCTTACTTGCTTGCTTGCTTCCTTGCTTCTTTGCTTCCTTGCTGCCTTGCTTCCTTGCTGCCTTGCTTCCTTGCTGCCTTGCTTGCTTCCTGGCTTGCTGTCCTTTTACTTTGATCTTTGCATTTTTTTCTTGATGCATCCCATTGTTTGTCTTGATGCATCCCATTTTTTCTTGACGCATTCCAATTTTTTTTGATGCCTCTCCCAAGCTCTCCCAAGCCATCCCAAGCCATCCCAAGCCATTCCAAGCCATCCGAACCATCCCAAAGAACCATTGAACTTGGCTCCCGTGCCCAATTGTCCACGCTCGATCGCCTGTCGCTCGCATTGGGACGATATCCAGAGATCAACGAGAAACCCCGGTGGAGGGTGGACACTTTGTTGAACAACTTGATCCACCAATCAAACCCTGTTTAGTTCCACATGAATTGAAGGTTCGCACACAATTGCTGATTGACTTTCGCAAGTGCTGTACCTGACAGTCCCGATCATGCAACCCACGAGCCAAGAAATCAAAGGCTCAGGATGGAAAGGACAAAGAAGGCCACACCCATCCGGAAAAAATATCTGTCCTTCTTCAACAGCAGCTGCAGAAAGAGCAAGGAGTTGGCAATGTGGCCGTTCTCCAACTCTGTCCTTCAGTGAATTCAAAGGTTCGAAGAGAAAGCTGAAAGATCGGAGATTGAGCCTAGCGAGCAGGGGGGAGGGACCCCCCAATAACTGAATTATTTGAAAGCAAGAGCAACTTCAGCTAGCTGACGCTAGCTTTCGTGACAAGTACTGCCATTTCCCAAACCCGCAACCCTCGGGCACCCAACCCTGCAACATAGGCATCGGCGAAAAGACCAGCATAGCCTCAACTGCGAGCTTATTGGTCAGAAGATGAGGGGTGGAATGATGGATGATTGATCTCAAGCCACCTGATCTTGTTACAATGTTACAACAACAACAACAACAACAACAACAACAACAACAACAACAACTTCGATAAACCGAAGCTTCATCAAGTGAAAATCAGTTGGATTCGACCGAGTCCAACCATGCCACATTTACAGCTACGTGCTTTCCAGGAGTAGTCGACAAGCAGCCACAAT
>VSDK01005549.1:302069-309569 GCA_009767595.1 Symbiodinium kawagutii | reverse complement strand
AAACAATTTTACAACTGAAACGGAATTCTGCAGCACAATCATTACACCACAATAACTGCACCGCAGTACCTGGAGCACATTACATGCACCACGGGAATTGCAAGATTTGTTTGGTTTACAAAAAATTTGTACTCAAAACACACTTACATTACAATTGACAAAAACTGTAGCACAGGAACTGCAGAACAAAAACTGCAAGAAAACTTTAACTTGCGAGAAAAACTGTGAGCAAAGCACTCTTACAAATGAAACAGGAAAAATGCAGCACAACAATTGCAGCACAGGAACTGCCACGCAGCACCTGCAGCACATTAACTGCGGCACAGGACCTGGAAGAAAATTTTGGCTCACAAAAAATTGTGTAAGTAAACCAATCTTACAACTGAAACAGAGAAAACCATTGCGCAGAAACTGCACCGTAGTACCTGCACCGCAGTCATTGGAGCACAGGAACTGTAAAACAAAGAACTGCAGACAACAGAAACAGCAAAGCAATTTTCAGCAAAGAAATTTTTCAGGGAAGGAGGAGTTGCAACACAGCAACACTTACTAAGGGGAGGGGGGGCCCCCCCGGTACCATGGACGCTTCGCGTCCATTCGGCGGAATGGTTTCGAACCACTGTGAACAAAGATTCTGGGCGGTCCAGTATGTGGATTGCAATGCGGGTTTAAAAGACAATTGCAGCATGCGGTGTGTGAGAACGGACAGCCGAAATTAAGCATATGCGCGCGACTAATATGCATCGCCGAAAATGATGGGTTTGTGATGGTTTTTGCATCCTTTTGTTCCGATTTGACGGAACAGGTATTCTTGCAAAGCGGGCGGGTTCGGAAGTCACTTGCCGGAGCGGATTGTGACAAGCGCACGCTGCTTTGGCGAGAAGCATGTTTACAAGTCAAAGTCGCGAAGGGATAATTTTTTTAGGGAGGTTTGGAAGATCAGGCATGCGCATGGCAAGAAACACTGACGGATATCAAAATCATCAGAAACGGCCGTTGTCAGAGCGCTAGTGCGTCACCATCATCATCATCATCATCACCATCATCACCATGATTATCAACCTCATCATCATCACCATCATCATCACCATCACCATCAATCGTCATCATCGCGGTTATCGCCAGCATCATGACCATCATCAACACCACCACCACCAACATCGTCATCATCACCACCAACATCATCGTCATCATCATCATCACCACCATCATCATCAGTCGTCATCATCATCCTGGTCATCACAGCATCATGACCATCATCAACACCACCACCACCAACATCGTCACCATCATCACCAACATCATCATCATCATCACCATCATCATCGAATCATCGTCATCATCGCTGTCATCATCATCACCATGACCATCACCATCATCATCATCAACGTCATCATCATCATCACCATCACCATCATCATTTTCATCACTTGCTGCTCTGCATCCTCAAAATCATCACCGGAATCACGCCCATTTTTTCTCTTGAAATATTCTTATCAACTCATGTAGGGGAACCCCCGACACTTGCCTGGTTCTTCAAAACAAATTTTGTAGAGAAATTCCGAGTTACCATCCAGTAGACGCAAGGACGCGACGAAAAAGTCAAGCGAAGAGTCAGTCTAGTGAAGATTTTCTTTTCTCCGGGAGCGCCGCTTTGGCACTGGTGGCCGCGGTCACAAATCACAACAAAAACGCGTTCAAGGATCCCAATCCATGAGAGTACATTAACAAGTCTACATTGAGACCAAGTGAATCAGGGCATCTGTGGAATTGCACCAATCGTGATTGTCAAAGATATTGGAAAGGTACATGCCAGAAGAGCGTTACCAAAGGCACAGCAAAAAAGAGCAAGGAAAGCCGATGCGCCAAGCGCATAGACCACCGTTGCCCAAGTCGCAGCTCTGGTGTCCAATGTGTTGAACAGGCACCGCCAGCATGTCCACCCTCAGAGAAATGACATCTCTGCATCCTTTCCGTTAATACATGGGGGCTCTGCAGTACCGCGCGCTTACAAGAGCTAATTTACCCACTTGCAAAATGAAGAGCCAATCGACCTTATCGTTGTCGCAAAAAGACAAAGAAATCTTGGGCATTTTTGATCGTTTTTTCTTTTTTTTGGCATTGTTTCTTTCCTTTTTTGCAATTTCCCTGCTGTCCGTTTTCTTCTTGGCATGTTTTTTGTTTCTCTGTTCTCTTGGTTCCCACTTTTTCTGTTTTTCAATTTTTCCGTTCTTCACTTTCAATGCTTTTTTTGTGCGCACCAACTATTTTGGAATGAAAATCGTTCGTTGTGTCCCATGGCACAAAAGATGTGTATGACCAAGAGTTGACGAAACTCCTTTGCGCTGCTGCCATAGTGTGACACTGATGACAGAGATGAGAGAGACGAGTGATGCTGATGCCCTAGACGTCAACACGTGAGCCGAGTGAGAGCGGACGTTTCACCTAGTTAACGACCCATGTGCCCTTGTGATTGGTGTGGTTTTCCGGTTTCTTTTGGGGTGGTTTGCTGGTTGTTTTTTTCGGTTTGGTTGGTTCTGGGTCCCCCCTTGTTTTGTGAGTGGTTTATGGGCACTTTCACTTTTCACCTTCGCAGTCTGTACCTGTGACCGAGGCTCCGCGCCACGACGGCACAACACCAGGCAAAAAAAACTTCACTTTCAATGATTTTTCCGCGGGTGTTTTTTGTTTGTCAGTTTTTCGGTTTCTGAGTTTTTCAGCTGGGTTCCATTTTTTGGTTTTTGCATATTTTTCACCTTTTGACTTTTTAATTTCACTTGTTGCAAACGTCCAGAAACAACAAATCATGAAAAACAAACAATGTAAAACTTGAACGCAAAACCACGGAAATACAAAACATTTTTCGCAATTACCATCGTCATGCATACACACATGTTCAATTTTGCGTTTGATCCGATGACAACCTGATTGTTTTAATTTTTCATCAATCGGACGTTTGATTGTCAAATTTCCTTCGATGAATATGTTATATGTTGGTCAATGTTTTGCAGGTGTACCACTAGTACCCGCACGAGGCGGGGGCGGAAGTTTCCAATAGTAAGGGAGCGTGAGCCTATAGGATGTTGAGGGGAATGTTTTGCCTATAGGAGGGCGGGGACGGCGCTTGCTCCAAGCTTTGCGCAGGCTGTGTCTTGTCGTCTTGAAGTTGCGCGCGCAAATGTTTCTATGACCTTCGCTGCGCCCACAACAAAACATACCAAGACAAAATGTACCAAAGCAAAACGTACCAAGACAAAACGTACCAAAGCAAAACGTACCAGAGCAAAACGTACCAAGACAAAACCTACAAAGACAAAACTTAACAAAACAAAACGCACCAAAATAAAACGTACCAAGACAAAACGCACCAAGACAAAACGTACCAAGACAAAACGTACCAAGACAAAACGTACCAAGACAAAGCGTACCAAAGCAAAACGTACCAGAGCAAAACGTACCGAGACAAAACGTACCGAGACAAAACGTACCGAGACAAAACGTACCAAAACAAAACGTACCAAGACAAAACGTACCAAGACAAAACGTACCAAGACAAAACGTACCACGACAAAACCTACCAAGGTGCTACACGGTACTACAACGTACTACAAGATACTACAAGATACTACAAGGTACTACAAGGTACTACAACGTACTACAAGGTACGACAACGTACTACAAGGTACTACAAGGTACTACAACGTACTACAAGGTACGACAACGTACTACAAGGTACTACAAGGTACTACAACGTACTACAAGGTATTACAAAATATTTCAAAGTATTGCAAGGTATTACAAGGTACTACAAGGTACTACAAGGTACTACAAGGTACTACAACGTACTACACGGTACTACAAGGTACTACAAGGTACTACAACGTACTGCAAGGTACTGCAAAGTATTACAAGGTACTACAAGGGGCTACAAGGTACTACAAGGTACTACAAGGTAGTACAAAATATTACAACGTATTACTTGTATTACAAAATATTACAACGTATTACTTGTATTACAAAATATTACAACGTATTACAAGGTATTACAAGGCACCACAAGGTATTACAGCGTACTACAAGGTACTACAAGGTACTACAAGAGATTACAAGGAATTACACACTATTGCAAAGTATTACAAAATACTACAAGATATTACCAAAATATGACAAAATATTACAAGGTACTACAAAATATTCAAAAATACTAGAAAATATTTTAAACTATTACAAAATATTCCAATGTATTAAAAATATTACAAGGTACTACAAGAAATTACAAATTATTACAAGGTATTACAAAATATTAGAATATTACAAAGTACTACAAAGTACTACGGTATTCCAAAATATTACAAAGTAGTACAAAGTACTACAAGTATTACAAATATTTCAAGGTATTACAAAATATTACAACGTACTACAAAATATTACAGCGTATTACAAAGTACGACAAGAACGTATTACAAAGTACTACAAGCTATTACAAAATATAACAAGGTATTACAAAATGTTATAAGGTACTACAAGGTATCACCAAGTTTTGTAAAGTATTGCAAAATATGCTGCAAGCTACTACAAAATATTACAAGGTACTGCAGAGTATTACAATGTATACAAAATATTACGAGGTATTACAAAATATTACAAGGCATTAAGAAATATTATAAAGCATTAGAAAGTATTACAAGTCAGTGAAGTTGTTCCTGTCATCGCCAAGACACAAGACTTGTCCAAGTCACTTGAAGCCCTTCCAATGCGGAAAGCGATCGTAGAGCAACTCAATGTGCTCTCCTGGCCGTGGCACGGGGGGTTGCCACGCGTCAAACAATTTGGCTCTTGAACTGGGAGTACATGTGACAGTGTAAGCGACTCCATTGTGCGCCCTGCCACACAAAGTGATGAGATGAAACTTTGTGCGATTACTTGAAACAGCCCTGCCAGTGCTCTTCGCACAGCGATCTTGAAGTGAGTCGAGATGCACGAAACACTACGTCTGCGAAATCTTTGAGAATGAAGCGAAAATAAAGCGAGGATGACTTTCGTACTCACCAAACAGCGACCGATGGAGCTCCAACAAGTACGACCTCCGAACAAGATCACGAAATCCGCACAACACTTTCCAAAGACTTCTACTTCTTAAAACATTCCACGGAAAGCGATCCAGACCTAATGCTACGCCTACCTTTTTTTTCCTCTAGGGCGCCGCTTGTGCACTGTGGCAGCGGTCACAGGTCGAAATTACAAGAAACTCAAAGATCCCAATCTAAGAGGGTGCATTAACACATCTGCAGTGAGACGTAAAAACTGTACAAAAAACCGGCGGCTCAGTGTGAAGTCAGTGCGAAACCAGCGATAACGAGGAGTTGAATAGTCATTCAAAGATATCACCAGTAAAGGTCACAGCAGAAAAGAAATGCCACCCTACTTCGAAGGTGTGATTCATTCCGTCGCCTCTGCCAAGGGCACCATTGTACAGTGAGCGCTAGCATGAAACATCGCAATAACGCAGGCAGTATCAAAGAACTTTGTAAGATTGTAGAATTGTAGAATTGTATGACCTGCCAGTGCATCTCGATTCAAATGAGTTGCAGAAAGCCAACCGAAAGGCAAGTGATGCACCAAAGTCATCTGCATCGGACCACGAGCCATGGTAGGCGAAAGCGCAATGTAGTGAGAAGGCAGGTAGCGGAAAGGAAAGGAGCAGTAGCGTCAAGCACCGTGCCCGAAGGACGAAGGGCAAACGCAGAGAGTGTGACGACACTATACCTACGCAGCGTGAAAACCAGCCCAAGTACTCCCAGGCCAAATGGCAGGTTGTGAGCATTATTGTTAATAGCTCCTGAAGTGCAGCTGAAGCTGAAAGAAGAATACATTGCATCACTGAAACCGTAGTGCAAGCCGCGGCAAGATCGTAGCGACGTGAGTTACAAGGTCTGCTGGATCAGCGCAACTGAGAATTATGGCACTCCGAAATCTGAGATGCACTTGGCCTCGCAGTGAGCTGACTTGTGAATGTCTGAACTGCCGACGTGCTGATGGCCAGAGAATGTCCGAAGCGTAATTACTGACGAATACCGCTGTCAACCAGGGGCATTCAAGCTGCGAGAAAAGTGTAAAACTCATCCAGTGCCAGAAGACGTAAGACAGTCCGCCAGGCAGCACCGCAACGCCATGTGCGCCCGTAGCCCGAAGGGCTAGGTAAACAGCTGCGGAAAAGCTGCGGAAAAGGAAGGAGGCAGACAGCCGAGCAACCAACCGTTCACCGGCCGGAGGCCTTTGAACGGAGGAAGCAGGTGGAAGGGGCGAAAGGGCGAAGGAGAAAGGAAGGACAGAGGAAACAAGAGAGGGAGGGGGGGGGGAGGGGAGGGAAAGCAACCAACCACCCATGGGCCGGAGGCCCGTGTGTGGGGGAAGCAGCAAAAGAAGACGATAGTAGCAAAAGGAGGAAGGAAGGAAGGAAAGGACAATAAGAGAAGGAAGGGGGTGCCGGACTAGACAACTGAAGAGAAGCATGCCCTGTTAGACATGTACGCAATGGCCTCATTACTGGTGAGGAAAGGGCCTTGCATCTCGTCTCTTCCCTGAGGTTCTATGAGACGAGTGTGATGATTGGGACTGCTGCTCAGCAGGTGTTCTGCTGCGAGGGCGAGTGGCAGGGCCAGAGCCTGCAGCAGGAGTATGGTGCACTTGTTGCCTCTGAACCAGATCTCGTAAACCAGCGAGGTTAACTTGGTGAGGGCTCTGGAACTGAACGTGCGGCCACCATTGTTGCGACACGCTAATATATCGCTGAATCCATTCCTGGGCGCTGAAGGAGACAACACTGATTGATCCCTTCATCCGCTCGAGCTTCCCCACGATAATAAGCAGCTAATGAGTCAGGGGGTAAGGAGGGCAACGAGCCCTTTGGGTGCCACACGGACATGGGAAAAAGATCGTTGATAGTGGTTTCGTCTGGGCACGGGGAGATGGCAAAAAAGTCACTGCGCAGTGCCTCCGCTGACGCTGCTGCAAAGTGCAAAGTTAGCGGCATGAGCTTGCCCCAAGATAGATTCTGCTTGGCACTGAGGAAATGGACGCGGTGGGTGATGCAGGGGGGTCGAGGAGGCCACCTCACCAGCAGTTGGAGGGCGAGATCTTGGCAACTTAATTTCGATTTTAGCATTGAGCGCGTTTTTGGCAATGCTGAGCGAATGCAAGTACGGGAGTATGATGAGACCGGGTCCACAAGCTTGATCAGTCACTGGTGTTTGCGGAGGCTGTGGAGTAGGACGAGGAAGCCTGCTTTCGGTGACTTTGAGCACCGGGTCGCCCTCAGGCTGAGGGAGGGAGATAACCTGCTGAAAGTCTCGGACATCCGTCCCTGGAAGGTCATGCATGTACTTTGCCATGTCTGGGATCATGCGCACTGGGAAGTAAACCATCAAATTGTCCCATGGCAGGCCAAGCCGTCGGTTCACTTCTTTCGTGCGATCGGTATTCTTTTCCCTGGAGCGATCA
>VSDK01005549.1:275258-287218 GCA_009767595.1 Symbiodinium kawagutii | reverse complement strand
ATTGGCCCCAAGCCCCCCCAGGTGTCCTGCTCGTGGCTTGGCGGTATCGCCTCTTCCACCAGAAGTAATTATCGACATCCGCTTCAGTCCATCGTCGCCATTGTGTTGGGCTAGCCCAAGGCAGATCCAACTTTGGCTGAATGAGGCTGACACGCGCCGGCGGAAGGTATGGTCCTCTCTCAGGGTCATCGTGGCCTGGAGAAGTGGGGACTCGCTGCTGATAGAAAAGGCGTGCTCTGCGCGCCATAGCTGGCATGAGTGGACTCGTCATTTTTCAATGTTCGACGTCACCTTTGACATGTGGCACGACTATCTCAAGTCACAATGGCCGGCACATCTTGCCACGGCATCTCAATGGCTTGCTCATGATGATGTCAAGTACCTTCAACGCTTCCTTCGTGATTTGGTGGTGCATTGCCGTGATCATGCAGCCTCCTCGACCCATGTGTACTGTCCCAACCTCTACTGGCATGTGTTGAAGTCAACCTTTGGAGATCAACAAGTCTATGACCGTTTACCCATGACGCCACCTCAGGCGACCCAGTACCTACACAATTTGGCGACAGCGCCATGGCTCAAACGCTACAAGTGGGGCATCAATCAACATGCCGCCTGCCCCATCTCGTACATCCTCATGAAGAAGAAGAAATCCTTCCTGGCAGCTCGGCCGATCATCTCCTACAAGGGCTTCGTCTTTCAAGATCAAGCAGGGAAAAGATTAATACTTGAAGTGTCTGAAGGTTAAGTGAATAGAAAAACACCTCATAGAAAAGCCAAATTATGGCTTCTACCCGTGGTGCTGGGGGATGTCTTGCCCTTTTGAACCGAGAGTAACAGCATGTGCAATGAGCAACGAACCTTTTGAGACCTTAGAAGCAATGAGGCAATGAGGCTCTGCAAAGTTTTCTCCTCGCATGCTTAAGTTGCCGAGCTGTTTCAGCTAACCGGATTTCGACTCAGTCACCCTCCATATCCAAAACGCCTGTCGACTGACGGGATCCAGGGAGAGGATTCACGAGGCTGACTCAGATAACACTGTGTACACATACAGTGTCGCAAGTGTGCCACAGGAATGCAACAATGGTGTTGATGACAGCCCTCACATAGATTGTCGCAATAGAACCGAAAGGCACAGCTCGAATAGGCATAGAATAATGCTAGCCTTGTCCGGTATCGCAGTTCATCAGGAGAGGGTGGGCGCATTCTGTTATATCCATACCTTTCCAGGAGAGTTGTAGTCACGCTGCGTTCAAAACTGCTTAAAGGCCGAATAGCAAAGGTCTGAGGTTGAGGCAGTGGATGTGGAGACGGACGGTGGACCGTGAGGGCTCTCTCGATCATGTGAAAACCCATCGGGGTGATCATGCTGACTTCCCCGAAAATGCTTGGACATTCAATGAGTCGAGGGGCCAGGCTGGTGCAGGGAGCCGCTGATGTAATACCGATGAAGGGCAACATAGCATGATGTGCCCCTGAGCTACCACGAGGGAGGCTGCGCAGAAGGCGAAGCAGGAGTCTCAGCTGCTCAGTGTCCAGGTGGGAGAGTAGCAGCTGAATGCATCGTAAAAGATGTTGTCGTTCTCGAAGGTGGTCCTCGTCCATGGCAAGGCAGGCAAGAAAAAGCAAGGCTCCGTAAACAAAAAATTAGAAAGAGACAACCATGCAGTCTTAGTGCAGCTTTCTGTCTGTGTTAGCCTGTATGATGCAAGGGTGATTACATAATTTGCCTTAGGTGGAGATGTAACCATACCGCAGGCACTTGTATGCTTTTATACTCATGTGAGTGGATGGGCAACTGAGGGTCAAGAAGGAGTCCAGAGGACCACTGCCTGCCCACTTAGCTTGAACCAAGGCAACTCAATTCGACTCACTGACAGAGAGGGCTGTTTGGAAATGTCAACGGCTACTCTAAATTGCAGAAGAGGTTATGGACAGTGCTGAACCTCGGGTAAAAGTCTAAATAAAAAGACCTTAAATAAAAATCCGCCGCTCCAAGGTTACTATGAAAACTCTTCAATCTTCACACCAAAAAAGGTGACGAGCGGAGACAGAAGAGCAAATTTCGTGACAACGCAACTCCAATAATAACATAAAGAAAGGACGTTGTGAGCAGGAGACAATAACAGGAAACCTTGGAATGAGGCAGTATGGCTGCCTGTCGATGTTATATTTTCTTTGTTCGCTTTGCCAACCGATGAAATTGCCGTTCACTCTGTTGTGCGAAGTTGCGAAGGCGTTTCCGAGTTTTAGTAAAGATGTGTCCTGGCAGTGTTTGTGGGATAACATATTGTTTATAAATGCCGGGTGATTTCAACGGCATAACTTCTTTATTGGCACTATCTAGCTCGTGGAACGCCTCAGCCAGAATTTTGAATCGAAATAATGGAGGGTTCGTGGCATTAAACTGATATTTAATTTCCAAGTATTGATGTAGGTCTGGCACTAATCTTGCATCAGGGCCTGGACTAAACCAGATGCCATCGTGTAACAAGATCAATGACTCTATGATTTGTCGAGACTGGATAAACTGTAATGTACTTTGCATAATGGTGGCCTCCAGGTTCTCTAGCTGCCGAAATACTCCTCCAGAGGGCCATTGTTCAGTCCGAGAGGGGGCCCACGAGGGGAGAGAGTTTAACAAGGCATCCCGGGCTGCAACTATATTCTTAGCGATCGTGGTGAGTTGAGGCGGGACGGAACATGAAAGGAAGCGCTCTAAGCCTTGATTAGAATCTTGAATGGATCTGGAATTGAGGATACTAACCGGCCAGTTTTTTAAGATTTTCTGTGTAGCAGGAGCAATGAGATGAGGGCATAAAAGGTCATTGACCATTCTCCGTAATTCTAGAATGTGTGGGAGCGGAACAGAGAGTGGAGTGAGCCGTCGCACCAACTCATAGTGTGCTCCGGTCATATCAAGTTCAACATGCGTGAGACCGAAAAGTGCGACTCTAAGTTTTTTGGGAAGTGTGACTGCACTGGGACGTTGAGCATAAATGCGACCAAGGCAGTCATAGGCCGTGGGCCTATAGTGAACCGTGAGAGATTGCGTGAACCTTGTGGTCACGGCTGCGTACTGTGCAAAGTATTCACGATAGCGTGGAAACTGGCGAAGAAGCTTAAAGGCTAAATCGTTAGAGCCAGTAGTGCGCTCAGTTGCGCTATGGTGATACTGATGCGTAAAGGCAAGAGTGAAACCCTGCTGTTGAAGTAAGGAAACAGGGAAGCTACTAAGAACTCTTGTATGCGAGACTAATTCTTTGGCGAGCGCGTATTTGGATGCCTCACCAGCTATGTAGTCAGCTACCGCATTGCATTCTCGCGGGCGATATGTAAGTCGGTAGGGCGTAGAAGGACGATAAAACTGATTGGGATGTTTCCAGAAAGGGGAGAATGCGCTGATTTCTCATTCTCCCTTGATAATTAAGGTAGTTGATGAGAGGTAGAATGTCGCCCTGTATGTAGACCATATCGACTGGTTGAGAAGCGCGCAGGCGCGATTTGGCTAACTCATAGCCAATGCATGTGGCTCGAAGGCAAGCTTGGGCCTGTGCATATATGTTATCTGGGCACGGGGCAAGAGCAAGTGCTTCCCAATGGAGGATTTCGAAAGAGTTAGGGCAGACTAAGGAAGCTACAACTCCGGATCCCCCTTTTTGCGCCTTTCGGTGAGCAGAGCCATCGAACTGGATTAAAAGAACGGATAGTTCCGTCGCAGGTGCGATTGAGAGGTAAGTGTCCGGTTCAAGGTCAGCCTGTGCTACTAATTCAATATGTAAGCCCCCACAGTTACACTCTTTAGTGCGTAACTCAATCGCAGCGATTGGAACTGGTGACATCAACTTTTGGGTGATGAGTAAGGACAGCCTTGGATCGTCCTTCGCAAGGGTGGCCAGGGCAGTACCTTTTGGAACTGCCTTTCTAAGTATGAGGCTCTTCGGAGGGAGTAGTACATCATCAGTTGTCACTACAGGCGGTGCAACTATCTCAATGTTAGTCGCATCGATGCAACTGCTTTGGCCAGTAGGTAGCGCCAGCATGGAGGCATCAATGTGTGCACTAAGGTAACTAGGGAGACTCGCATAAACTCTCCGAGCCAATTCCAAGACATTCGTCTGAATGGTGCTGTCACGATTAACATTTTCGAGACAAGGGTCGAGTGCGCCCTTCTCAAGGAGCATATGACGCAAGTGGAAGACGATGAAAGTATTAACCACGCCGACTTTAGTGCACCGTGGTTTGCTCGAGAGAGTGAAATTCTCCCATGTGCTGGATTGACATAACAAATTAAGTGTTAAGTGCGGAACTGGGCAAAAGGAAGTCCAATGATCGATTGTGTTCGTGCCTGCATGGCATAGTGCACAGGAGGAGTGGAAGGCATCCCACTGGATACCAGAAACCTGTTCAACAGCTTGCATTTTGGTGAGCATCGGGGGAGTGATTTTTGGTATGGACTTGGAAGACTTCGTTGTCCACCACTCCAACTCATCCTCAGTCACCAAGAACATAAACCAGGGATCAACATGGGCACAAAAGAGGTGACAGAGTGCGCCGTAAGCTGCACCAAGCGGATAAGCTCTGGCCGGACTAGTGCACCAGGTACAGGAGGCAGTCCTCGTATAGTGCTTGCGCAGCGGCATCCATGCGTCACTATCCTCGGTAAGCGCCCAACGTAATAACGAGAATCTTGGCACATGGGGTATAGACGCTAAGGGCTGGGTGGAAAGCCATTCGAGAAAAGGCAACTGCACTCCATGAGGCCATCCACTGGTGAGAATCCGTTGTTGCATATGTAAAACTGCTCTCTGTTGAAGCACAGGTACATAAAATTTCTTAAGCAGGGTATTAAATTTCGCCGCTAGCTTGCTGCATGGGAGATTTTCATCATATAGTCGGTATAATTGCATTCGTTGTTCCATTGATAAACACTCAGTGAGAGTGTTCCATAATGACATCACTTTTTGTGAATACTGCGAAGATGGTAATGTTGGATCAGTGAGTTGGTGTCCTTTACGATGGAACAAGCCAAGCACTGCCACAGCTTGCATAAGATGGGGGTCTAGCAAAGGGCCAATTTTCAGGTACTTGGCTAGCCCAGGAAGGTGGACGGCAGGGAACCACTTTCGCTGTAACACGAATGAGAGCATGTGCTGATACAATGGAGACAATTGCTCTGCAGATACCGGATTAATAGACTGGGCATAGTAGAAGAGGCTCAAACAGAACGAATTAAAATAAACAATCCTTAACCGCACAGACATGAGCATGTGGGAGCCAGATTTAAGACGGAGATGGAATTTGTCTAGCTGCTTCTTCATGATTTGAGAGAAAGACAGGTTGGGGACAGTATACTCTAATTTTCCAGCCGAATTGAGTGCATATCCTGCGTTAACAGGCAAGCCTAAATTGACAGTAGAACTTGCTAAAGACTGCAGACCTAGACCAGAATGGTCAAAGTCATGGAGGGAAGAGTCTGAGATTTTGTCGTTTAGTACTGCAACAGTTTTGGCCCGACATGTGCAGGGAAGCGCTGCCAGCTGGAGAGTAAGGTTCCCTTGTTTACATAGCGTCATCTGCCAGGTAACCGCTCTGAGTAATACTGCCGAAGTGGCACGTATAACCAATACTGCATCATGGAGTGGGGTGCGATTGTATTTGGAATGCCACTGCAGAGCCTCCATGAGAGTATTGTGCCCTCTCAGTGTGAGAATAACATATTCGCCTCGGAAATCCTCAAGATTAATAATCGTGTCTACGGGAAAGCGAAAGGAGAGTGGCAATCCAAGTTTCCAACAGGTATGTTGGTCCATCTGGATGCCCGCCGTATGCCACTGTTGGATAGTTCGAAGGCACTGTTTGATCCAAGGTAGGCCGGGCGTAACTTGCCCTGTGAGAGAGGTATCATCCACATATCCCTCAACCTGTAGGACACCTGGTATAGCATTCAGAGAAATGAAAACTGGGTCCATAGCGAGACAAAAGAGGAAAACGGAAGAGGATCGACCCATGTCGACACCTGAGTGCACTGTTCTCGAAGGCATGAGTTTGCCTTGAACCTTATGCCGGATTCTTCTGTGAAAAAGAAGGTTGCTAGCAAAGGAGACCACCCAGGCTGGGGCACCTTTAATTGCTAAGATTCGTAATATCCAGTATGCATTTATGCGCTCAAAGGCTTTTGACAGATCGAGAAACAGGGCAACAGCTGGTTTGACTGTCTCAAGGGTATGTTGTATGTCGACGATTGCTTTTTGCGGTTCTTTAAAGTGATTGAGCATCGCTTGGGCTGGGTGAAAAGCAAAAGCAGTCGCACGAAATAGTTTAGCCGCAATTGCGCCGTCCTGTAAGCGATCGAGGGTATCTGGCATTCCTAAGGGCCTAAAGAAGTCAGCAGTAGGGCCTAGTTTTGCCTTCGGGATCCATACTCCTACTTGCATCGGGGGGGGAATGCGTCCAGCGCAGATGAGTGAAAAATGGTGCTGCAGTGCGATTACAGAGGCAGAGGGACGGGTTCTCCATGCCGCATAGGGGATGCCATCAGGTCCGACAGCAGAGTCTTTACTATGCAAGATTTGTGTTAAATATTCTTCCTCATTAGGGGGTTCGACATCTTTCCATCGGGTACTATGCTGTTGATAATACGAAAGTGATTCATCCCATTGAGGGTCGTTTTCAATTGGTCGTTTAAACCAAAAATCACGGGTAGCGAGCAAAGCTTCATCATACTGCGCAGCAGTGGTGCATTCATTGCCTTCTTGATCAAGGATTGGTCCATAGTAAAAGGAGCCTCTAGGGCAGACTGATTTGAGTTTGTCCCACATGTTACGGTTAGCAATCATCTGTATGATTTGTCTGTCAGGTGATGTGGGAGCTGGTAGGATCTGATGGTGATGAGTAAGGAATTCGATTCGCGCAAGTAATTGAACGATAGCATATCTGGAGACAACATAGGCATCGCCTTGTTTCGTAATTAAATTGTCAACTGCTTGCCAAACCTGTTCGTTAGGACATTTTTGTTTGAGAATCAATATTTCTCGGTTAGAGAGGTGAATGGTCGCATGAGAGCCAGTAAGTTTAGCATAGAGAAACTTATGAGATGTGACTCGAAGATTCTGACGCGCCGTGCGCCACCACGACCAGAAAGACGCCTTTAGCCAAGAAAGGAAATTGGGAGAGTTTGAGTTTTGCTCTACACAGGCATGTATGACACGAAACAAAAGTGCCATGTTTTCATTAAGCTGCTGGTAAGTATCAGGGGGCAATATTGCATTAGGATGAAGAAATGCATCTGTAGGGATGACTTGATGCTGGATAGCTCTCTTGTCCGGTAGCAGCTTGGGTCTGTGGCGAAATTTCAATATAATGGGGCAATGTCCTGACACTGCCGTGATCGGGGTTTTGATTACGTACGGCTCAGCTTGAAATGAGTTTGGTACTGCCGATGAAATTAGGAATCTATCGAGCTTGGATGAGCCGTGTGGATGGTAGTACGTGTGTAAGTCAGGTGACACATCAGTTAGCGTGGCATTAGCAAGGAAGAACTCCCAGCTGGTGGCCCATTTTTCGTCAGCTCTGTTGATGTCACCTGCGATGATTACTACATTATCCTTTGACAGCTCGCTGACTTTTAAGCTCATGGCGCTGAACTGTTCGTTAGTCCAGTCACCCCGACAATAGATAGAGAGTATCCAGAAAGTGATCCCTCTGCATTGAACTTGTGCGGCAATGATACAATTCGGTACAAGAACTTTTTCTGTAATGATTCGCCATCCTATTGGTAAGAGGACAGCTGTGCCCCCTTGCATACCCTTGTCCGTTTTCCGGCCTATTGTGCAAGCAATTGCGTGCCCTGGGAAGGCAAGGCTGAAGGCAGTTCTGTCATCTCGCGTCCATTTAGTCTCCTGCAGACAAACAGGACCCCTCTTCAACGCAGATTTAATTTTTTTGGTTTGAAGCGGCTTGCTCTTAAATTTGGACCACGAATTGAGATTCCATGACAGTACTTGTTTTAAGCAAGGAGGAAGGTAAAGTTCTTTCTGTGTGCGAAATTCCAAAATTTGGTAGCTATTTCAAGAAAAGCACGCAGGATTTCATCAACACGGTGAAGTCTCGCAAAGTCAGTCAGTAGTGTTAGCTCTCGATTATCTAAGTTGGCCACTGAAAGCATACTAAATAGCTCTTGGTGTCCTGATGGCGAAGCAAAACTTCGCTGTGGTATTGGAAGGGAGTTGTGATTCGATGCACTGTCTATGTGGAGGCTTCTACCGTCCGATAAAAGGGCGCTGTAAAGGTGTTGTCCAGAATGATAGTCCGGAAGGCTGAGGTAAAGAGGGAGGAGAAGGGGGAAAGGGAAGCAGACGAAGAGACGAGGAGGGGAGAAGAGAAGGAGGATAGTAAGGAAGGGGTACAGAACGAGACTGAATAAAGTGAATGATCACTCGAGTAAAAATGCGATATTTGCTGCTGTAGAAGAGGCCAAGCACTTTCACCTGGAATACGCGGTGTGTAACCATTGGAAAGAGATGTGTTGAAGGGGTCACCTCGTGCTTCTTGGTCAGAACAAGCTGCATGGCTGGAATGAATGAGTTGAAGTGCAGTGTAAAGGTCAGGGAGCTTAGCAGAGTGCTGGCCTGCAAAGCAGACAAGTCGGGTGAGAATGGAGTGGAATTTGTGGAAATCATGTGGTTTGAGCTGGATAGTCTCCAGCAGCTTATTCTGAAGTTGCAATGATGAAGCAAACTTGACGGAGGTGAGGTAATGTCTGAGGAAGTCAAGATTGCGAACTTTCATGATCCACTCCGGTGCTACGACGTGGTGTCGATGGAAGTACGTAGAGCAAATTCCATGGCGAAAGAGCTTTTTAAGGGCTTTGGTGTTTCCATCATGATGCATCATCATTCGGTGTTGACACCTGCTTCTCGCAACAGCTGCTCTGTGTGCATGACTAAGAAGGTTTGTGCTGACTGGATGACTTCCCAGCCACACCTATTGGGGCTAGTGATGCGATCTATGTGATCAATGAAGGCCTGTGAGTGGTCGCAATCAGGTATTCTGACTGGCATAGAGTCACAACTTCCTGCATTTGAGAGAACACTGTAGCTTCTGCTCAAGCGAGCGTCGGAAAAGTACGGAAGGAGGATGCATAGCTCACTTGCTTCATCATGTGAGACAGACTCTCCCAGTCGTGTCAGGCTAGCTAAGCCAATTAGAAAATCAGTGTCTCTGATTTGAGCCTGAACTCTAAATTTAGTTGTATCCTTTAGCAAGTCATGACAGATGTTGGCTGGTACTCTATTGTCGTTAGCTAAGTGAATCTGTAGAACTAAGGATAGCGCATGAAGAGGACAAGAGATTTCTGCAACGGCACACTGGAATGGGGCCATTGAGCTAATTGTAAGGTTATCCAAAGCGACTATCCCATAAAGAAGCGGGCAATAACTCTTGGCGCAAGCTACTGACCACAGATCAGTGATTGATAGGTTCTCTTCATTCGGAAAATCTAGCCTCGGCATGAGTTCTGGGTCTGCTTGATAAGAGAAGGTACAGAAGCGAAGCTCAGTCTTGGTATCAGTTTCGAAAACTGTTAAGCTCCGTGCGCTTACTGACCCAATCTGAAAGTATGAGGGATTAGGTCCAGTTCTCATGATGATATAGAAGCCCATATTGTTTGACAGAAGGCCTCTGTATACCAGAATGCGAAAATATTCCAGGATGTTCTGTTGATGTGGATACTTAGCCACTTTATCAAGCACCCTACTCAACTCCATGTCTTGGTGGATATTAGAGCAGTTGGCAAGATGACTCATGAGCTGATTGGTGGGAAGTAACCATGCAAGGAGGGCACACTTGGCTAATTTGCCTTCGTACTGTAAGCTTGTTTATGAAGTTAAGGGCCACCGGATTAAACCAACTTTGACGCTGTAGCTGAAAGTGCTGATTCGGTTGTTGATATCGATTTCTCTGTAAATGCAACGGCAAGAAAACTCCAATAGCTTGCTGGTTGATGTGCACCTTAACAGACCGTACTAAGAGCTGATCTAAGATTATCCCTTTAAAGGGATCATCAGTGATAGGTCTGTTGGATGTGCCATTCAAATGAATCAGGACTGCTTTTCGGACCTTCTCCTTGAGATTGCCATATTCCGCAATGACCTTCGATAAGCTCGGTAGTACCAGGGGCGAAGAGTTTTGGTCGGTCAGCCAAAGTCGTACCTGCTCAGTAGTGCCTAAAGCTGCACTGATTAGCGATGGATGGAAAGAATTTCCGACGATAGAGCGGATATTATAGGTATCAAGGAGGTGCTCAGTGAGAGATTATCAAAAATCTGATCCAGCCCAGCAATCTGTAGGACTTCAAGCAACCTGAAAGGCACTTTGAAGTAGGTATTATGAAAAAGTGGAAGGATGGGATCAATCGCTTCGTCCTTTTTTGTATTATCGGTTAAGGATATTGCATCAAGGTAGCGGAACCACGCTTGTAGAAACGGAGCAGGAATGAAGTTGGTCCACATTGACTTGGCTGGAACAATGCCTGTCGTGATTGCGCACATCCGGGCAAATTGCTCTCTGCCTCCAAAACTGGGGTAGTGGTAGAGTAAACTGGAAGGGTGATAACTGCTCCAGCTGAGTCGCACTCTGTCATCATCAAGCTTGCATCTTGGACGCATGAAAGGTCTGATCTCTATGGGTGTAATAGCCCCTTGCTTGTACTGCAGCAAAGGTCCCCAGTCTCCTACTCTGTATTCTTGAACATGATCAGGGATAGCAAGAGACTCGGTTGGTAGGAAGTGCTGAAAAAAAAACCTAGTGCGCCTGGCGGGAGAAATTGATGACGTGCACCACCTCATAGCAGAGTTCGGGATCGAGTCAGGGATGCCAAGAGTATATCTGAACATTTTGATCTGGTCTGGCTGCATAGAGCCTGCATTCTCGATGATGAACCTCAGCCTTGTTGGAGCGATTTTGCGCAAGAGGAATTGCATCACCAGGTAAACTCTAAAAAACAACACATTTTTTTTTTCCAGGAAGTGCCTATTGCACACACGATGCAGGTCACTACTAGTCCGGAAAGCTGCAAAGACTGCACATGATTTCACATGAGCTTCAATTAAAGCATGATGACCGAATGGGCGAAAACAAACAAACCAAACCAAACCAACCAGCACCCCCCAAGACCAAGCAAACCAGCAAACCAAAACCACCCCCAAAAGAGACAAAACAGCCCCATCGTAAAGGTCATCAAGCTAGTTGACAAACTATATGCACAGGGTGAAACAGCTAACACTCCGCACTCACTCATCTCAAAAGGCGGTCAACTAGACATCGTTCGTCCGTCTCTCAGCATCATAACGATAAGAGATACAGTTGCTCAAGTGACTGCCCACGATTCAAGCCAGCTGTAGATGCCCAAGCGTTGCAGCTTCGCGCAAGGAAAGAGGCACCAATACTAAGCCATCAGAGTAAATGCGAAGATGGAAAAAGAGCCATACCACAATGCAGAAAAACGGTAAAGAGGGGGGCCCCAGCCCCCCCCACGTGAGCGAATCAAACCTCCCAGGCAGAGCACCAGGTGCCCGCCCATTCTTTGTGTGTCTTCGGCCCAGCATGCAATGAGACCGGCTCTCAATCATCCAAGTAGACATCACCAATGGCGGGTCAAGAACTTCGAGCAGTACCGTCAAGCCACCTGCCGCCGAAACAGACCCGCCCCAGGGGTAGGCGTTTCAGCAGCAGTTGGCTTGTCAAGGCCCCCCTCTTCGATTCTGCCGGACTATACCATAGCCACAGCCTGCAACTGGAATGGACACCCGCAATATTTTCCTGCTTCCTGTCAGGCACACTGGAGCACCCTCACCAGACAGCGACGAGGCACTGAAAAGCCGGAGATTCTCAGAGAATCTCAGGCAGTTTCCCGAGTCGGGGCGAAATTAGCTAACAGCCACACCTCAATCCCTGTCCATATA
>VSDK01005549.1:230074-258741 GCA_009767595.1 Symbiodinium kawagutii | reverse complement strand
GAATGCCACCAGAGAACTGAGATTCGAAGTTCCGGCGATGTTGCTCACTCCCTTTACCACGGAACGAGAGGAGCGCAGAGGTTTTGCCCGGAGAGAAATTCAAATCCAAGCCATACTCCGTAGTGACATCGATGAGGTGGGAGGCAACTTGAGACACGAGGGACACCAGCTGCGAAGCTGCGCCAAAAATGGCCAGTGCAAGGTCATCCACATATGTCACAGAGTGCGGCACTGTGAGGTCATGCAGCAGAGGATGATCAAGCTGTCCTGTGGTGCCCAGGCGGTCATTGATTTCATGGAGAATCTGACTGAACACCAAACCGAACAACAAGTCAGCGAGTGGGTCACCAGGGCGACTGCCCGTGAGCGGGGCTTGAAGTCCAGAGCCATGGGGAATCAAATACCAGGTATGGCTGAGCATGGCCCCAACACAGTCAGCCATGATATCGGATGAAGTGGCTTCGCGGACCAAGTCGCCTGCGCTCAGCAACTGTTGAAACCGAGACCACACCGAAGAAGGCAACCGCATCAGTTGGAAAACACGAGCAAAGTCAGCAACCGGTCCTCGACACTGTGCCAAAAGGGGTTTCGCAACGGTGTAGAAGGCGCTACGGACATCAACGAAGAGGAGAGCCAAGGATCCACGCGAGGCCTGAGCATTGCTCTGCCACAAACGAAGTTGCAAGTGCAAAGCTGATGTTGACAAGCCGGGTCGGCCCCCATACTGCATAGGCGCTGCAGTGGCTGCGAGTCCATCAGCCAAAGCAGGACGCAATGTCTTGGCAAATGCACGGGCCACCGTGGATTCCAAGAGAATACCGCGAAAGTTGTTGAGATCAGAAAAGGTGCCCTTCTTCTTGTACAAGGGCAGCAACCAGCCACCAGACAAATCCGGAAGCCACTGACGACGCAAGCAAGCCTTGGTCAGAATGGGAAAAAGAAGTTGAGCAGCCTGGAGCGGAGCAAAATGAAAGAGTTCACCACCCAAGTTGTCAACACCTGGAGCTTTCTTGACGTTCAAGTCATGAAGCGCCTTTTCTAAGTCAAACCTTGAAGGCACCTGGGACAACACTTGTGAAGAGAGCTGACCGCAACAAGGCTGAGACAAAGCAAGCAAATCACGCATCGTCGTGGGCTCGGCATTGTCGATGGCAGCAAAATGAGTTTGCCAAGCAAGAGCTTGGGAATGACGAGAGGCAATCCAAGTGCCATCGGAACGCTGGAGTCCAGGTAATGGCTGTCGGGATCGTCCAGCATGTTTGTCAATCATCCTTTTCGGCTTAAGGATATGAAAGAGCTTGGACCCAGAAACAGCATTGGCGTGTTGAACCGATTGGTCAGCAACAGTCCGTAACCAATTCTTCCAATCTTGACGCTTCTGAGAACGGAATCTGCGATCAATGTCACAGCAGACCTGCAACTGATGGGCCACTTGCATGTGAGCACACTGAAGAGAGTACTGCAAATCCGGCAAATGGGCTCGAGAAGGCTTACCAAGACGAGCACGCCACGTGTGCAAAGCCAAGCGACGTTTGGCAGCAAGGGCAACCTGTTGACATTGTCTCAAGTGAATCTTCGCATCTTTGTGATCACAGACTAAGTTCCAACAAGGGGTGGAAAAATATAATTGGCGTCGTTGACGACGCTTCCGAGGAAACCACCGAACCGCTTGCGTCTGAAGCTGGTCACGAAGCAAAGCCCAATGACGATTCACATCAACATTCCAATCAAAGGAAGGGACCGATTCAAGCAGCGTCGGGATATCATGACAAGCATCCACAGCCATGTCCCGATCATAAAGCTGGCGACGAACAAGGCCATTGGTCACCGGAGACTGTGGCGTGAGTTGTAGATGCAATGTGACGAGGCGGTGGTCATGCGCACCTGTCAAAGCTTCAAAATCAGACGCCACTTGAGATCGGACCACACCCGGCAACATGGGGGCTTGGATGGCAATGAAATCAATGCGAGAGTGGCCTCCACGTGCATTGACAAAAGTGGCTGAGGGTCCCACATGAAGATTCGACCAAGTTGCTGGTAAGACCAAGTCAAAGCGGTCACACAAATGCCGGAATTGCTCCCCGCCAAGATCTTCAAAATCGGGATGGCAATCCCCGATTTGATCCGTCACCACACTCCCAACACTGCAATTGAAATCCCCTAGGAGAATGACTGGGCAAGTAGATTGTCGAGTAGCCAACAAGTCAGCAAACCGAGTCCACCATTGCGAAATCTCGGCGGCGGGACGAGCACGCTGTGGCGCATAGGCAACGACTATGTCGAGCTCGAGACCTCCAAAGCAAAAATGGACGGCCAAGGTGCGAGCATCCTGATGCCAAACATGACAGTCCTTGTGAACTTCGAAGGTGCATTTGAGCTTTTGTTGCAAAACATTGACATGACACCACAATTCTACACCTCCTTGCCCAGCATTGGCTGCGGAAATCAAACGAACCCAACCTGGAGGCCGCACCACATGGGAATGACGGGCTCGTGTTTCCTGCAAACCCACAAAGTCCAGACCGCAAGTCTCAAATTGATGAAGCAATTCAGCACATTTCAGACTGAGCGAGGAAGTCGCATCAGCATGACGATAGTCCAAGGTATCGACATTGAGGGTGCCAAAGGTGATATCAACAGGACACATCACAGACGTGGCAGAGCGAGGAGAGTGAGTCAATTGAGAGTCCAAAGGAACTTCGTCGGGCACCGGAGGAGCGTTGCGCAAGAGCACATCCAATGAAGGCAACGCGGCATCAGGAGCAATCTGGAGCCAAGCCCAATCACGCAAGGGATGAGCCAACAAAGCCTGACTGCGGAGAACACCAGGAAGAACCGGCTGCCAACCCAGACGCACATGTCCAGCCACTGAGTCAACAAACTCATTCCACGGACAGTAGTCATGAGCATGAACATGTCGAGGTTCCAAGGCAAAACGCCGCTGAGCCATGGCAATGAGAACACGAGCTGCATGCTGACGAGGAGCAAACGCACCATGCTTCTGAACCACACGTTGATGACCAAAACTACCAAACCCTACTGCAGAGGCATCAAAGTGACAGACAATCTTGGTTGCAGCCGGCCACTGGCAGGCCAGCAAGAACTCAGCCAAGGCAATAATCGCAGTAGCTTCAGCATCAAGCGAGGTGGGAGAAAACGGCAAAAGATCGTGAGTCAAAAGGCCACCTGCAAAGCCAATCTTGTAAAATTGCCGATCCGCACCAGCACCAGAAACACCCAAAAGGACAAAAGCCCAAGAGGCACATCCATCTCCAGCGGAGCCATCTGTATAGCAGTGATACTCCTGAAAGAGGTGGCAAGCGGAAGGTGTCACACTGACGGCATACATGGCAGCGGGATGTAGAGGAGGCAATTGAGTGAAGTCACAATTGAGCCCAGGCCAAGGGGATGAACACAAATCAGAAATTGCCTGATCCAAGGAAAGGAGTCCACTGTCAACTGGAAGCACGGAAGGATTGTGCGAAGGCGAACCAAAATCCGTGACGGTAGGAACCCAGGACGGCACATGTGAATCATCACCAGCACCAATATCCACAGCCGAGTCAGAACCTGACCATGTGGACGAAGCAGAAGGAGAAACACCTGGAAGCTGCAACATGGACAACGTGTCATGATGGTGATGGAGTTCGTCCCGCGCATGAATCTGCATCAGGAGAGCTGTGATGTCAGAAACGTCATCAACAATGCGGCGAATCTCATACAAATCACCCGCAGCCCAGTTTCGAGCACCATCCATCAACACTGCATCTTGATGCCAAAGGAAATTGGGAGTGTTGGGAAACATCCAGAATGGACCATGCATCAGGAAATTCACAATCTGAGATGTATGAGCATGACAAGGGACGCGTATCGCCCAATACTCCTGCTGAGACACGTCCGTGTGAGGCGAAGAAGCCGTCTGCTCAATCAAAATGGCAACCGGACCAAGCTCATCAACGTAGCTGAGAGTAAAGTGGAATATGCCAGCAACATGAACATTCTCAGGACGAGTGACCATTTCCGCAAAGACAAAATCCAAACGTTGATGACGTGTCTGGTAAGGCCAAGCATGGAAAACCTGAGGCAGCCAAGAAAGGTCAAACACGTGAGTCGCAGGCAGGTAAACATCACGATGACCCAAGGGCTGATTCGCAGGAGACACACCATGCAAACGCACACAGAGCAACCGATCATCAGGTGGATAGTGGAGCGTGGCCTGGTGGACAGCAACATGAAAATCCTCAACACTACCAACAAAGGGCTGCAATGCACGCGTGGCAGTTGGGAAAGGACCAACTCGAAGGAAGCGCAAGTCACCAGAACGAAGGAGAAATGGAGCATCAGAGTCAATAGCAGTGACACCACAAGTCAAGGCCACAGAACGCAATCCCAGTGGTTGACACACATCCTCCAAATTCCATTCTCGCAGAATATCAGAGCGAAATTGCCGACTTTCTAAACGAGCAGCATAAATAGGCCGTGAATGAGGCGGCAAGTCCATGCTTTCAAGCTGCAACAAAACCGGCACACTGCTAGGAGAAAAGTCATACGCCTTCAAATCCACAGTGACGATGAAGACCAGGTAGGGACGACGCATCTGCAACAAAGGTTGACGACGAACATACCAAATGGCCAAGTCACCTTGTGGTAAAGCATCCTGCCACAAATTCTGGAGGACATCTGGCAAGGATCGCAAATCATGTGCGTTGAAGGTGGCATCACGTCGTCCTAACGAGGTCAGGCCTAGGCCATACGTGATGGCTAACCAAGCAGGAGAGTCATCAGGAGCACAACAAAGTTGATCACGCACCCGAGAGACCACCTGATCAAATCCATGAAAGGGGAAGTCCAGACCCGCAAGGAACGTGACAGCATCAAAGTCAATCGCAGAAGAGGAAGCACCAGCACTACGAGCCCTCGAAGTTCCAGAAAGGTGCATCATAGAGACGCTGTCAGAATCCTGTACCAACCCAGAGTCAGCATTGGGTAAGAACTGAGGGGAGGCCGCATCCTCAAGTTCTAATGGGTCATCCAGCACCGACTCATCGGAAGGCAGGTGGGTGGAAAGCAAGGCTCCCGAGGACACAGAAGATGGAGTCAAGGTATCAGAGGCCAAGTCCTCCGCAGGTAAAACAAATCCTTGCAAGAGGGCTCCACGAAGCCTCGGCACCAGGTCAAACATGCTGTAGATGGGGTCCTGAAAGGGAACTTGGACAAGCCGACACTGTGCAACAGCTGATGGATGCATGTCAGGATGTTGAGCCGTCCGAAAGACATCTAAGACAGTTTGTCCTTGCTGAGTCAAGACAGCTCGATGTGGTGCAGCAATGGGAAAGGAGGCGAAAGACTCACAATGCAACAAAGCACACCCATGATGAGCCTGTTCTGCTTGAACAATGATGACATGCATGACTGTGTGTCGAAATGTCAACGGAGCAGGTTGGACAACATAAAACGCAATCTCAGCATGTGGATCCATGCGATCTGCCCAGGTATGGTGACAAGCAAGTTGAAAGTCCTCTGCGGTTGTGTGAGCAAACACTCGAAAACGCCTAGAGCGAATGCAAACTGGAGAGAACAGTGAATGCAGGTACCATGTTTCGACGAAGGCACTACCACGTGACGCAGATGTCCACATGTCTTGAAGTGAAGCCCAAAAGGGAATAGGCACAAGCTGCTGTTGCATGGCCTCAACCACCTGTTGAAATTGACCCATACGACGATGTGAGCCAGGACACAACGGGCAAACAAAGGCTGAAGGCAAGCTCTGCGCCGCACCATGATGTAGCATGGCAAACTGATCCATCCAAATGTTCACGGCCCTACGAGCAACAGCACTGGACACCAATTGACCATCAAGGTGCCAGAGACTTCGACAAAACCCATGAGCCTTGGAAAGAGGCAAGTACGAAGTTGATTCAAGACCAACGGGATCAGTGCAGTCCCATAACACCAATACCACATCCTCACTGAATCGAACTTGCTTGCTAGTAGGCACGACCAAATCACGAACACTGGGGCTCTCACTGTGCGAGGAGAGATCCTCCGATGATTGGAAGTGCAATTCAGAAGTCCACGATGGCATGTTGAGAGGCAAGTCCAAGAGGGCATGTAAATCCAAGAACGAACTACGAGAAGTCGCTGATGAAATCACCTGGCCTGCTTCTTGAGACCTGTTTGTGCTACCTTTTTGGGCGAACCGGCGCCACGATGGAAGGCTTTGGGTGCGATGGTCTTGGTGGGTTTGGGCTGATCCTCCAAGTCTTCGAGTTCCGTCAGCTCGTCCATTGAAACCTCGGGCGCCTCGTAGTCTTCGGTGTCTGATAGGATTTCCGGTTCCTCCACAGCTGCGGCCTGAGTCAGAGCTTCCTGCATCTGTTGGATGGTGGGCATGGCCTCTTCGAAGTCTGGAACTGTTTCGAGGGCAACCGGTTGTCTCATGAGCGTCTGCGAAGCTGCAGACAATTCTTTCTTTGCTGCTTCCAAGGCCAAGATCTTGCCTTGGTGCGCCTCCAACAGCGAGGTGCGGTACTGTTGGTACCATTGGATGTGGTTTTGGAGCTGAGCCTGCACTTTTGCTGTGAACTCCTTCCACTCCTGGTCGAGAGCATGTATCTTTTTCTGGGACTGCTGAAGCTGATTGGTCAATTTGTGCACTTTGTTCAGGTGCGAATGAGAAAGAGTTTTGCGACCAACCATCTCTTTCTCTTTGCGCTCCAGCATCTCCAAATGATGCTGCATCTCCTGTGGCACTGGACATCCCAATGCAACAATGCCACGGAGATGTGTCAACAGCTTGGCCTCCTCTGCTGTCAAGGCTTCTGGAGCAGTCTTCGACGGTTTGGGTGGTGAAGGCAATGAAGGCGCTGGAGGTACCGGCAAGACTACCTCGCCTGCAGTGTCTGACCTGTACGTCGTGTGACGTGTCGTTGGAGTGGAAGGTATCCAGGGAGCTGTTTCCGGAAACACGTTCCAATCCATGCTGGGTGTCGAAGACTTGGCTGGCTTCTTGGCAGGATCGGACTCGGCAGGAGTTGGATCCTTGGCAGAAGGGGCTTTTGGCTGTTGACTGTGAGAACGGCGTTCTCTCGCTTTCTTCTTCGATGGTTTCCAAACCTGATGCCATGGCGCATGACAATGCATGCACGTCTCTGCATGGTCTGGATTGTTCTTTCGGCATGATGAACAAAACCACGTCATCCTCCACACGGCCTGCACACTGGGGGGCTGTTCGAGCAAGTTGCCCGCGTGATGCCTCAAGATCACGCTCAGAGCAGCACGCACCGAACGCCTGGCCCGACGTCCAATGTAGTGAGGGGAAGCCCTTTTGACCGCAGCCCGAGCAATCCTGCGATGCCGCCGCAGGCGCCGATGCCAATAGGGTTCCCGCGTCACAGCAGCCGGAGAAACCGTGGAATGCCACCAACAAGGCGAGCAACGAAGCTACCATGTACGAGGCTGCAACGTGCCCTAGGACCAAAGCTACCGACAACGCAGGGGGGACACTCCTGCGCAATCGGATGAGCCGAGATCTTATGGGCTTCCTGCAAGAACAAAAACTTTAGCATTGACCGGAAGAAGCATAAGGAATTGACACAGCGGCTCCCCGTTGTTGCGAAAGACGTTGTTAATATCTGCAATGTATAAGCATTTCGACGCATGGGAGTTAAACGACCAATGCTCGTCAAGTCTCATACCGAGGTTATCAGCACGAGTGCTCTCAGCATTACATCATTCTCGCAAGCAAGGTAAACATCTGGAGGGTATCCAATTTTTTTGGTGAGTATTTTGTAAGCAGAGCCACATCCGTCAAATAGACTAATAACAGCATAAGGACAGGTGGCAGTAGGAGGATCTCTTGGTTTCGGAAGACTTTGTTGTTCCGCAGGCTTTTCACGATTTGGCTCTACTATCTCTGAGGAGTTTTTTGAGGTGGTGTTTTCACTTGACGAAGTACCAAGAATGAGTCCATCTGTGTTGCCAAATTCAGCATCCAAAACTTCCTCAAGTGCCGAAGTGAGAACGTCTCCTCTTTCCTCATGGCTGTTCTGAGCTTCAGCTGCTGGATTTATCTCGAGATCATCTGGTATCCAATTGTCGAATGCGGCTGCAAAGGTCGATTGGGTATTGTCCCACTGGGTTGCGCTGTGAGAGAAAGAGGGTTCCTGTTGATGTGTGTGTTCTTCATCTTCAAAAGGAGCGATAGCAGTGTGTCCTTGCTGAGGAGATCGTTGATTCTCTTGAGCTTCAACTCGAGTGGGATGCTGACCATTATTTGACTCGAAGTCATTTTGGTGTGTGCTATCATCAGGGTCTTGATAGTTTTCACTCTGCTTTGGCTTCTCAATTTCGACGGAGTTGGAACTTGGATTGTGCGGGTGGACTTCGTCAAAGCTAGCAATGGGATCTTCTTTAGACCCATCTTTGCCGGCTGGTCTACTTGGTGCAGGCGCACTTGGCTTGAATTCACGTCGGCAGCGAGCTTGCTTCTTCGAATTTCTGACGGGATCAATTGAGCGACAGTTCTTCTTTTCTTGGCGTTTGGTTAACGCAAACAGTCGCTGTTGTGTAAAACAAGACGAATTCTTCCATCCTGAAATTGTAGATGTTGATTTGTATAAGATTCCTGTAATACTGTCATCTTTGGCTAATTGAGAGGAGGCAATGGGCCTGCAGAATAAAAGTGGATCATAGAGAGCAAAAAAATTGCTGACCTGATTATCATCACTTTCGATGAGATATTGTCGTTGAGG
Organism: Symbiodinium kawagutii; assembly: GCA_009767595.1. NCBI lineage: Eukaryota > Dinophyceae > Suessiales > Symbiodiniaceae > Symbiodinium > Symbiodinium kawagutii. The sequence continues at coordinate 249,988 of VSDK01005549.1, read as the reverse complement.
ATCATTACCTTTCATAGCCGTGACAGCAATAATTTTCCATTCAGAACTACGCCTACCATACAAAATGAAGATTCCAGACATCAGCAAGATTTGCTTTGAATAGGTCTGCCAGTGCGGAAAGCGATTCTAAAGCAAGCCCATGTGCGCCAAATGCTAGCTCTGCCTCAAAGTGATGAGAAGACATCTCTCAGATTACTAGCAACAATCCTGCCAGTGCGGAAAGCGACCCCTGTGCGCCAAAGCGCATAATCTTCACACAAAGCCACAAAAAGCGAACGCGCTGGGATCTTTTCCGCACTGGTAGTGCATCCAGAAAAGCTTTAGAATTGCTTTCCGCACTAGCAGAGATGTTTCAAATTGTCTTTTGGAAGGAGGTGCACGCATTGATTTGCGTGACCCATGTAGTGTAGTGCCCATTTTTGAGAAGAAGCATGTCAGAAAACATCATCAATTCTTGTGCATTAGAGGTGCTCACATGGCAGACGCAGCATTTCGTGCATTGAGCTGCTCTAGGTTTGGTGACTCTTTGCAGATTTCGCACTGGCAGGCCTTTAAAGTGATTTTGCAGAAGTGGCAGACGTGACATTTGGTGCACCTAGAACAGCTCTAGTATCACCAGCAGGAATGTGGTAAGTATTGGGAAGAAGTTGCGTGCGAACATTTTGCAGCCCTGCTCGAAGATTCTACGTGTTGGATCGGTGCGAATTTGCAAATTCGCAATGGAATCGTGCTCCACAGGTTTTGTTTGGTTTGGTTATGGTCTACTGGTTGGGTGGCAGTTGGTTTGCTGTTTGCTGGTCTCTTGGTTTTTGTTCTCACAGTCATCTTACCTCTCTGACACATGCAAATTTGCATTTTGTGTGCAACAGCCACCATCCGGAAAAAAAAACTCTTCATTTGGGGGGACCTGGGGCCCCTGATTTTTCTTGAGACTGTTCTATTTTTTTTCCTCTTCACAGTCACCAGTCAAAAATGCCAGTCGGAATGCTTTCCTTTCCTTCGTGCAAGCTGCGAAGTTGGGATGCAATGTCTATTGGCAGGACTTTGAGAAGTGATCACTAGGCAAGGTACAAAGGGATGATTCTTCAATGTGTTCAAGATGAGATGAAGCGATGATGCCCGGCTGATTGACTTCTGAGATGCGTGAGTGCGGAGTTTCACACGTTTCACCTAGAGCGTACTTAATTAGTTTGAGAAGTAAGATGACTTTGATCTTGTTTGTGGGTGGCTGGTTGGGTTTTTTCTTTTGGGTGTTTGTTTGTGTTTTGTTGTGGTTGTTGTGTTGGTCTGGTTGTTCTCAATGGTCATCTTACTTCTAATTGGCGATCTTTTGATCTCTATTGCAGCCTTTCTAGACACATAGTGACCTGCATTTCGTGTGCCATAGGCACTACCCAGGAAAAAAAAATATGTGAAGGTATGTGAGGTGAGGTATGTGAGGTGAGTTGTGGGAGGTGAGTTTTGTGACGTGAGACATGTGACGTGAATTATTTGAGGTAAGGATGTAAGGTGAGGTTCGTGAGGTGGGTTATGTGAGGTGGGTTGTGTGAGGTGAGATATGTGAGACAAGATTTGTGAGATAAGATATGTAAGGTGAGGTATGTGAGGTGAGTTATGTGAAGTGAATTGTGTGAGGTGAGATATGTGAGGTAAGATTTGCGAGGTAAAGTATGTAAGGTGAGGTATGTGAGGTGAGTTATGTGAGGTGACTTGTGTGAGGTGAGATATGTGAGGTAGGATATGTGATGTAAGGTATGAAAGGTGAGGTTGTGTGAGGTGAGATATGTGAGGTAAGACATGTGAGGTAAGGTATGTAAGGTGAGGTTGTGTGAGGTGAGATATGTGAGGTAAGATTTGGGAGGTAAGGTATGTAAGGTGAGTTGTGTGAGGCGAGATATGTGAGGTGAATTGTGTGAGGTGAGATATGTGAGGTAGGATATGTGAGGTAAGGTATGTAAGGTGAGGTATGTGAGGTGAATTATGCGAGGTGAGGTGTGTGAGGTGAGATATGTGAGGTAAAATATGTGAGGTAAGGTATGTAAGGTGAGGTGTGTAAGGTGAGGTATGTTTTGGATCCGTAACTCGGGGTTTCCCTATGAAACTTCCTTTGATAATTAAGCATGTGTGTGTGTGTGTGCGTGGTGTACGGCTTTGTGCATGTGTTTTTTCGTTGTTGCATTTGTATATGCAACAGTATGTAGGTGTGTTCTGTGCAAATTTTTTTGCAAGCGCGAACGAACCTTTCATTTTTATGTGACCTCGCATGATTATGGCCACCATGTCCAGGTCCATGCCTGTAAGCAGTTGCGCAAAAAGAGATAGGACGTGAAACAGTTCCCATTTTTAGTTATGTGCAATTTTTGCGGGACATAGTCAAAATTTTGGTTTTTGATCACGACATGACACAAATTTCATTTTTTTTTTTTGCGTCGTCATCGATGAAAACGCCAATCCAGTTACATTTTGGCCGCCAGCAAAGTATCCCGCTCGCGCTTCAGCCAGGCCGGTTCTCGGGTGCTTGCATTGTTTGCAATTTCATTGGCAATTGAAAAACATACTTGCAGAACTTTGTACACCAATGTGTGTTGCAGGTCATGGAGGAAGAAACGTCACAACCACGGTGCTTCTCGACACCAGGGTACCTGCCTTAGTTCGACGCATGGATCCATTCAACCCCGAAGCAAAACGTGGGTCTACAACCAACAAATCGGTGAATCAAATTGTGCAAATAAGGTTGAATGTTGATGTTTGCATCTCAATTTTTGTAAGTGTCACATGGTTTTTCTTCTGTAACATCTGACAGTATGCATAGGGATTTCATAGACACAAATTGTTGTCCTCAAAAAATCCAACTGTTCTGCACAGGATAGTGGGGCCATCGGCCACATTCCAGAGAGCCGGAGGCCGTCGTTGGCCACGAAAGACATGCAGTAGGACATTGCCCTTGTTATGACAGATCTGCAATGATTGCATCAGCCTTGCAGCATCAAATTGAATGTGTTTTTGCTACCATCACGCAATCATCAGCCCTTTGTGATGGGTTTCAAGAAACTGTCATTTATGGTTGTCCTGTCCGGAGTGCCTGTTGCTGATGATTGTTGAGGATATAGGTTCGGTGAAAATCCATGGCAAAAGCTGTAAGAAGATGTAGCTTGTAGAACAGGTGGCATTGACTCTCCGAGATTCAAGAGATTCTGACCTGGCCCCATGCCCACCAGGTGCTTGTGTCTACCTGACCAGCAATTCTATGTATGGTTCAAGGTGCAGTTGGGTCTTTGGGGCGCCCCGGACCGCCATGACCTACCACTGAAGTAGTACTATTTGAATCTACTGAATTTCCAGTGGATGAATTACCAAGTCGGTTCGGTGATCAGTTCCCTCCTTTGGTGCAGTTTACAGTCTCACCAACTTGACAGGGGAACTCTTGCTCAAACATTTTATGCATTTTATGCATTCAAATTGTCGACTTTTGGTTTTCCCAACAATTTCAAAGTAAAAACTTTCAGCAGTGACTAGTGCAGGTGGCGGAGAACGGTCGAATCAGCCAGAGTTTTGATACGCGGAAAGTTTTGATAGGTCGATTGGGGTCTCCAACAATAGGCAGGTTCCAAGTGTCAGGTTCTGAAGAGGCAAGGCCAAATTCCTTAAAAGGAGGTTCTATCAAGAACACATGGATTCAAGGACAGGACAAGGATAAACCAAATTGAGCAAGGTTTAAAAACCAACACACGGCTGAAACTATTTGTACTCCCAAATAGTTGTCGGTCTCCGGGGAAAACACACCCTAGCTAATGAAAAACAAGGTTCCAAGGCATCCAAGAACGCAAGTCTCAACAAGCTTCTTAACAGTGGGAAGTTCTCAAGATTCGAAAATATAGGATGGCTCTTGAATCTGATTCCCAGCTTAATGGAATCGATGACTTGGTGACGAAGCTTCCCAAACTTTCGCATGATTCCAAGGCCATCATTCACAAGCGGGTTCTCAAGCGAAAGGTAACGAAAAGGACCTTTCACTTGTCATGGCGGATCGAGATTGCTGAACGGCGGGGTTTAAGGCAAGGTTCGAGGATCCAAAAAGCAAGAAGTGTTCTTGAAGAGGCGCGGCAAGGACAAGGATCCTGAGGATCCTAGTTTGCAAATTGCAAGATTCATTTTGACAGACCAAAGTGCGGACTTTAGGGTCTTCAACACTTCAAAACCAGACCCCACTCGCAGTGTCTCTGAACACAAGCTGTCGAAAAGGTCCTGAAGACAAGGCTGCTGAGTAGTGAAGACATGGTTTCGAGTTCTCAGATTCTGAAATGTAATTCTTGTCTCGGAAGACGTTCAAAAGTCAAGGCATTTCAGACTGCAATATTTTCAAACAGCTCATTCCACAAAAAGGAACGATTGGCAAAGAAGCTTCTGAATAACAAAGCCAGGCATTTCCTATAGAACAAAATTTCCAAGGAATTATGCACTTTCAGAAAGTCAAGGTTTCCGTTGTTCGTTTGCAACTGCAAATGCTTGCTTACCGGCACCGGTCATGCCTGAAAGCCTACCTGCACCCAAGACTCAAGCACTCCAAAACTGTTTCGAGATGTACCAGATTGGCAGCTTTCCAAGAGAACAGAACGTGACCAAAACAGGGAGCTGCCGGTTGCCATGATGTAATGAATTAGGACATGTAAGGCACAGTTCAACGAAGAGTTTTCAAAATAGGTTGGAAAATGGAAGGCTCATGCGAGGTGTCTTGACCAGGTCCTTAAAAAAATATGACTCAACAACCACACCCTTGCGGAGCGCTAAGCAACGTGTCGTTCCAGCCCATCATTCACAGATTTTCAGAGATTTTCAAGTTTCCCAAAGACTAGATACTTGTTCAAGAGAGGGAATCCCAAAAGAAAGAATCCAGTGAAAAAGGCCACTGACATCCGCAAAGACATGATACTCCCAAGCCATGGCGCTTGCGAGCAGCATTCCCAAGAAGGACTCTCCAAACTGAATGAGAAGGCTCCAAAGGCAAGATGTCGAAACACTAAAACGCATTTCGCCAACTCAACCGGAATACGTGTGCAGCCTTTAAGCTTGTAATTCCCCCCCCCGGCATGAACCACGTCATTTGTGCTGGGCTTGATAGTCCACAGCAAATGTGGTTGTCTCTTCCCGGCCCCAGAATGACCTTGATATATTTTGATGCTGAGGAAACTGAGGCCATCATTACATTTTCAGGGGAGGTCCATTGTGTGTGCATGGAGATGGCCCTATGGTCGCAGCCAGGTATCCAACTGAGATGAGACCACCTAGGTGGGGGTGGTCAAATCTGATGAGTGGGAGGAGTTTCGGGGATAGGGCTAAGGTGTTTGTTGGCACTGGATGATGTTAAAGGTACTAGCTCAATCATTGTCATCAATCCCATGAGCAGACCGCGTTGACAAGACCATGACCATTGTTAGATTTTTGGTCTTTGACCAAAGGCTTTCGCAAAGATATTCCGGGAAGTTTTGACCATCAACTTTTTGCCGAAACACCTTACCCATGGGATTCTCTCTTGAAAGGGCTCGATCTTGGAGGAACTTGGGTCTCCGTTCTCATGTTCGTCTACTGGCACTTGTCTCCGTACTTGTCTCCGTACTTGTCTATGTGCTGGGGACCTTGGTACTCAAGATTTGATGTTTGTCTCGGCCGTTTTCTCCCACTTGTTTTTCATTTGTCTCGCCTTGTCTCTCTAGCTAGTTGTCTTGAGCTAGGCGACCTTTGAGACCGAGGACTTCGGGTTTGTCTCCCTACTTGTCTCCAGCTTCTTTTTTCATTTCTCTCCCTCTCTGCCCTCTCGCCTCACGATTTGTCTCCATGCTTTTTCTTGGGTATGGAGGTTATATAGGAGATTTGGCTTGTCTCGTCTACTTGTCTTCGTGCTTAGGGACCTTCTCTCCCACTCCCATTTGAATTAAGTCTTCTCCCCACTTATCCGTGGATGCCCGTGGGGGATTACGGGTTTGTCTCCTGCTGTATCCATGCTTTTCTCCCACTTGCCTTTCATTTGTTGCCCACTGGCCTCTCTGCTTGTTTGCATGGTGGGGGCTACCCAAGCCCCCCCCCCCCGCCACAACCCTTGATCTTTGGATCCAAAAAAGATCACTGAATAGTCGTCAGCTATAGAGGTGTCCCATGACCCAATATGAGTGGTGAGATACTACAAAGGCAACATGAAGTTTCGGGATATTTCGGGATCAAAAACGATTTTCTCTATGTAAAGGGAACATCAGTTTGATCCTAGTCTGTGTATTTCAATTCAAAGAATCTGCACGTGGCATGACCACTTTTACCCTGCTCAGACCAGCGGCAATGTTTGAAAGAGACAAGGACTGATCATTTGAAAGTAATGGCCTCAACAGCCCCAACAGGGATATCATGGGATAATCCCACTGGATGGTGACAAATCCTCGCGACAGTTCAGCATTTTGTCTTTTCCAAAGGAAAGCCATGCTGATGGCTGGTGACCCTGGTTGGTGGCCCTGGTTGGTGGCCTCGGCTACAGCTGGGTCGGGTGCAGGTTTGGCCTCTCCAACAAATTCTCCAAGCCTGGAGCCTCAGCGAGCCTCAGGGGAAATCTTCGACGGCAGCGGTGCAACGGCACCCGCACCCCTAAAGAAATGACCTGCGAATGCTGGGAAGTCTTCAGATTTCAGCGTGCGGACCATGTGAAGCCTCAAATGATACAGAGGTGTCACGAAATGCCCTGCATGTCACAGCTCGGCAATGTTGCTCTTGAAAACTGCCCAACTCGCAGGTTTGCTTGGGATTTTCGATGAAAGGCCTCACACCTCTTGAAAGTATGGGAAGTTTGTCGTTACTGTAACCATTTCTCCCTCAAATGATTTCTGACTTGTAATGAACACCCTTAAAGCATGTTAAAACTGTGTCTTGACCCATGCTTAAACCATAAAACCCGATTCTTCAGGGGATGGTTGCATGTGTGAACCGCTTGGATATTGGAGAAAGCAACATTTGAGCAGTCCAAATGCACCTGATAGTGATAGAAAGGATGGTTATATGTGGACGGCATGGCAATGCATGGAGACACCATGGAAGTTCCGTGACCGTTCCCCAAATAGAAGTGATGCCATGCAATGACCTTTGCGAAGGGCATCGAAGGCCGTGAGGATCTCTGACTTTCGCAGGGTCGACATCAAAGTTCCACGATGGTTTCATGGTTTTGAAACTTAGACGTGCCTTGAAAGTTAAGAGGCCATCGTTTTTGTTTGTCTCGAGCCCTCCACTCTTTTGGTGGGCCCTCTTTGAGACCCACTTAAAAGCTGAAGTGTAGGTTGGCACCTGGCATTTCACTTGACATTTCTCCCACAGCTCAGGTCCGTGGGCGAGTTTCCTAGACTGGAAAGTACAGGTCCCAGCTGCAAGGCGATGGCGACTCCCTTGGGCTTGAAGCTATTTGTTCAACAATGGAGAAGCCAACTTTGCAGCAGTGGGTTTCTTTATAGATGTAGGCATACAAACAGACAGACAAAAATAATTGCATGTCGACATGGCAAATGTAATTACTTAGATAATTTTACCTACCTAGCTTCCCAGCTATCTATGTCCACACGTTATATTAGAACGTATCCATTGGCTTTGCTTGGACTTTCCTTGTTGTTCCTTAGGTTTTCCTGGGCTTAACTTCCGCTTCAAGAGTTGCGTGTGGGATCCAGGATTTGGTGACGCTTCCATGGCTTTGTAGTGCGCTTTGGAGCTACCAGTGCCATGGGGTGCTGCTGTTGTGACGCACTGGAACAGGGTCCTGGTGCCATTGGGGCTGCGTTGGTTGGGTTGCCTGTGTGCGCAGTTTGGCCGCTTTCCGTAGATAGTTGAGCTATGAGCTATAGATAGCTATAGCAGCTATTGGGATTTTTACTTTGGTGCTGGTGCCCCCGCATGCCGCTGTCATGATGTCATGGGTGCTGTGCAAATTGCGAGCCTAGAGCAGAGCCAATGCTCAGCATGTACTTTGGGGCGATGGCTGACGTGTTGCTGCCAAGGGCAAACTTTCTGGTGCCCGGTAGGTCCCTGCACCTTGCCATGCCGGATGCCAGGGCCATGAGTGCGAAGAGCGTGCACTTCAGAGCGTCGGCCGTGCGTTCTCGAGAAGTTCTGTTTCCACCAGAGATTTAACCAAGCGTTTCTAGCATTTGGTCAAAAGAAAGAAAAAGATTGAGCTTTTTCCTTCTATCTGGAGTCCATGCGGGCATTCCGTAATTTTCTCTAAAGATCCATATGGAATATATTTATGTTTCACAAGCATAGCATATGTAAGATATAGCTAGGCAAACATTGTCAAGCATACCATCTAAGACTGCAAATCACATCAGCAGGCATACTGTCATCCTATGATTTCAAGATAAGTTTGGATGGTATTGTCAAATGTGTGTGTTTGCAGCAGGGGTAGACATTTTTTGATGCACCTGAGGCCAGGTTCTTGAACCTTTTTGATCTTTTCTGATCATTACAGGTACAGTATATGTACATCTGTATTATATAGTTGTCATTTCTTATTGGGTGAACATGTTTACGGATCTTGCCTATTTATTTACTGATTTCTGGATTTTTGCATTTTGGACGTGGAGGTTTCTTCATGCCTTCATGTTGCACAAACAAATTTCAAGTGTGGGAAAAACATTGAAAAATCAGCAGAACAAAGGCCTTCGGAATCAGTTGGTCCGTACTGGCCTTCCTCATAATTGGACGTAGTTAGAGTGAACCTGCATTCTTGAATTTCATTGACATGATTGACAGATATTGGATCTTTCACAGTTCAATTTCTCATTTCCGAGCTGATTCTCTTGGCCAAACATTTCACTGCTGACTTGGTGTGAAGTTTGGGGGGTGCAGTGCAGTTGAAATCCTGACATGGAAGATCCGCCAGTCCCAATGCGGCGTACAAAAGCAAACAGCAATGCACGTTTGTTTGGCGCCGCTGATATTCCTTTGCCGACCTTGAAGTCCCAGTGACACTACCCATATTTTTCACTGGGAGCTGCAAGCTTTATCAACACTTCGGCTTGACCTCAAGCCTATATGTTGGCTGCCTCATATGAACAACAAAAGAAAACGGGGATGTGGCTTGGCAAAACATATGATCAGGTAACCTTCTTGGCTTTCCAAGTAGCCTTATAACCCTGCACGGTTGAAGTTTTATTGCTGCCCAGAACAACCAACAAATTTGGCTGTGACGTGGGTGGCAATGGTCAATGTCCGCACTGGTTATCTACAAAATATAAACGGCCAAGCATGATATCTTTGTCGCGAAGTTAAGGGTTAGCCAGTGGCTGGCCTCATTTGTTTGCACATGTGAGCTGTCCATTTTGGGGGTCCCGCTCCTGGATCCCCTCATCCGGTCCGCAGATCAATCCCTTCTGCCGCTACATGTATGGCACAACTGATTGGACCAACCGTATGGGCTGAGTGCTGAGCGATGGCGGGATTTGGGTATGATTGACTAACGACTATTACCTGTAAATGAACCATTCACTCATGATTTTGGTGTGATCTTCATCTTGATTTTTCACGGCAGCGGGGCTGTGTTTTGGTGAGACATGGTGAGACCCAAATCTGAAAACCGTGGAAGCTTAAAAGTTGACTCCTCAAAAGGGGAGAGGTTTGCTTTCAGCGCTGATCGGTCTTGAGCCTCAAGTGTCAATGGGTTTTGAACACCTCAAAGAGGTCATTCTGGGTTTTGATTTGATGAAACATCTCCCATCGATGAGTCTTGCTCTTGTGACATGTAAGAGGACCACAAGGTGACCACAAGGTGTACAGTCCTGGCAGACTCCATCAGATACAGACCACAGTGACCTGCCACGTTTCTGATGGCACTTTCATCGTATCGGATCGCTAAGCCATACATCACAGTGCAGTGGGTGGACCCTTGCGCTGTCTTAATCGGACCACGAACTGGTTTTGGCTCTGCCTGGCTGGGATTTTGTCACAGATGATATGCTTCGATATCTGCAATCCTTGGTCAAAGCGCAAAATCCAAAGCTCTGACATATCATGGTGTCATGCAATTTAAACAAAACCCATTCAATAGTCTTGATGGCGCTTCGGCACTAGCTATCCTCAAAGGACAGCGTGGAAAACGATCGCGGTAGTGCACCGAGTGTGGATGGCGAGCACCTTTGTTTCCAATTGTGGGTACTCATGCAGCAGTTCTGAAGAAATCTGGGACATGCTACATGGCTCCAACTGAGTGCCTACTGGAGGTATTGATTTGAAGGTACACTCAAGAGTTTGGGAAAGTCCATGTGCAAACAAAACAGCAGTGTCAGACTGCTATCTGTGTTGAATCCATGGGACTAGTGTTGATCTTCTGGCCTTCAGCTTCCCACTTCAAGCTAGCACCAAGCTGGATGCACGTAGCTTCATTCATCTGCTGCTCATGACCCAACAGTGCTCAGCAGAAGAACGTGTCAGCTTACAGCGAAGGATTGATCAACTTTCATTACTTCATCCATTGACTGGTTGTCCTCCATATTTTTCTCGAGAATATAAGAAAGTAAAATAAGAGGATAAGAATAGAAATCAGGGTAGAAATTATGATAAGAATGATATGAAGAATCGATCAGAAATCGATGAGAATCGATCTGCAGACAAATTGCCATTGGCAGTGGCCGAAACCGCCATGGGCACCATGGGATGCACTCTTGAGGCGATGCCATGCCAATGCGAAAAGCCCTGCCGCGGAGGTTTGGAAACCAGCGGAGAATCCCAAGTTGTTTCATTCTGCAGACTTCTTCAACTTCTTTTTGTTTTTTAAATCTTTATCATTCTTTATCTTCTTTTCTTGATGACTCTTGCCGTTGTGCTTCTTTCTTTTCTTGTTGAAGTCTTTGTATTTTGTCATCTTTATCTTCTTTTTGTCGTTGTCGGTGTCTTCTTGGTGGTGGTGGTGGTTGTCCTGGTCATGCTCGAGTGAATGGTCGTGATTGTGTTCATGATCGGTTGTAGTCGTGGTCCATGACTGTTCTGTTTACCTTCGCAGTTGTGGTCATCGGCATGGCCGTGGTTCCCTCGGTCGATGTGCTCGTCCTATCATGACAGTGTCGTTGTATTGTGGCTGTTTCAACTCCCTCTCTCTCTCTTTTACTCTTACTTATTCTATGTATTCTCTTTCCTCTCTCTCTCTCTCTCTCTCCTCTCTGGTTGCCCAAGCACCAAGAGCAACCACATTTCGTGCAAGGCTTGTTGCCCAAAGCTCTTGTTGTGAACAGATATGAATTATGACTTATAATTGTGTTCGATGAATTATTAAAACTTATGAATTATGAATTATGAATTATAGTAACTAATAGTGTGTATCATTCTGTTTTCTGTCTCTCTCTCTCTCTCTCTCTTCAACATCCTTTCAGCTATGCAACCGCAGCGGTTGTTTTGTATATTCTCTTAGGTTCAAACGCTGCTGATGTGGCTGTGTCAAAACTGCGACTCTCCCGGATCTTGGAAGAGGGTATATAGTCGCAACCGCATGTAATTGTTATCTTCAAACACCCAAACGTACTGCTCCTATGTGGGAACTTTCCTAGCCCATTGGTCAAAATCCTCTCAGTGAACATATCTCAACAAATAGTCTTTGCAGGATGTTCACTGACCCATATTTTGAATGGTTGGTATTAGTATTAACGCATATGTTGCATAGAAGTGAGTGGCGGACAAAATTATATGTTTTGGTAACCATCATTTGAAGGGGACTCGCTTTTCAGTCGGACCTACTCGCTTTTGCGGGTTCTCTACTTGAGCACACTGGAGAGGAGAAGGGGATCTGTTGAATGCTTTTAAGTGGACTCGCTTTGGACTCGCAACGTGTCAAAGCCCTGTCCACTTTCGCGTTGGGTATGATGAATGATGGTGGGGACTCGTTTTTTAGTCGGACATACTCGCTTTTGGGAGGTTTCCCTACTTCTCTAAAGCCCATGCACGGATACAAAGCTAATCATTCATAGCTTTGTCCGGTACTCAAAATATGATGCTTGAAATAAGTTGATTTGGGGCTGCGGTCACCAGGTCTCATCCCCTCCATCCCCTGCCTGGAAAGAATATAGAATCTTCCCATCAATCTTTGGGTGACTAAACAGCAGCGTAATTCGAGTGTTTCCCACAACTTCCAAGGGGGGTGCCACCCACTGGCAGTAAGCGTGCAGAAGTACGGTGTGACAAAACAACTTGGAAACAGCCTCTGCGTTCGATTTTGGTCCAAACCTTGCTGTGAGGCAAAGACTGCAGTAGTGCGCTTCTGATTACGTCTACGCAGCCCGCACTGTTCGAGCCCATACTTGCACCTCAAGGCCCAGTTGGGTTTTTCTCTGACCAAGATGTGGCACGGCATCTTATGATTAGCTCATTGACCTATAAATCATAGGAGTTGACCATCTGAGTGAAGCGGATTCTCATGGAAGCTGTATCATGGAGAGGCACTCAAGGCCATGTAATTAGCACAACCACTGGTGTTCGCATGCAAGGCTGAAGTTTCAGCACTAAAGAAAGTGCCAAAATATGTGCACACAAGGAGGTTGCATTCTCGTTGGTGGCAGAAGGCATGGCATCGAAGCCGGATCTAATGCAATCCAATCAAAACAGACCTCGTCCAAAGTATGCTAAGACAATTATCACCTCGTTGGACCTAATGCACCCTATGTACCCTCCATCCATCCATTCATCCGTCCGTCCGTCCATCCGTCCATCCATCCATCCACCTTTCTTTCTTTCTATTGAGCATTCCATTGATCTTCCTAGCTACCTATCGATAATCATATCTATTTTTCTATCCATCTAGCTACTACCTTCCTACCTATCTACCTATATATTGATTGACCTCTCCATCCCTCCGTCTGTCCATCCACTTATCTGTTTATCCATGCGCACATGCCTCTACCCGGTCCCACGCGGTTATTTACCCTGCAGGTTTCGGTGACATTGCAGATTTTTGATTTGTCATTTTCGTCAACCCTTCCTGTGCTTTTGGGATTTCCATCATTGTCAACTGCGCTCTCGCTGTGGTTTTTGGGCCCATGAACCTCGTTTTGCATTGGTACTTACAGCGTTTTCTGCCTCTGACAGCGCTTTCCTGCTTCAAGTGCAAACGTAGTTTCTTTTCTCTCGGCCGTGCAACATCGTCCATGAGTGCAGCTAACTCTTTCTTTAGTCAGATTGGCATGATCTGGCAAATTACTTCGCCACACAAAGCCCCACATACAACGTAAGTTTGGGGCCAAGGGCACCACCAGGCTTGTCTTTGACATGCAAGGACTGAGGCAAAGCCTTTTCTAAGCATTGCCACCAACAGTCTATGCATTGCCTGCCTGTCACTACAAAACCAGGCTTTTTCCTGGAGGCCATTGCAAGCGAAAGTTAACATGGCCCCCCTCCCCCACCCCCACACAAGGTGACAGACATGGCGGGAGTAAATATCAACGTGCCTTCATCTACACATCTATCAATTTTTCTTTCTATTCTTTGTAAAGGTACAGTACCTTCTTCTTTGCATTTTTGTTCCTAAACCCACCGTGTATCCGTCATTGTGCAACTTGACGCCTGCCAAGTCATGCGCTGGTCGCGCCCTTTGCAACATCCGCAGCACCCGCTTGGATTTCTGCATGTGCCGCTGCGCCGACCCTGACATTTCAGCTTCTACTTCAGTGGAACTCATTTCCTTGGCGAAGTTTACTTACTAAGTATACACTATGCACCAGAGTCTTGAGCATACGTCACTTGAATCCTGCAGTGGTACCCAAGCTTGTGTGAGGCAGCTGGTACACCACAGATGGAGAGCATATTGGAGAGGTCACTGCTGATGAAGTCTTATGGTTGCGGCCTCCGCGTCCCTTGGCCAGTCCCAACTATTTGCAACTTGCTCCCCTGGACATAATGTAACAAGCTGGCAATTTGCAAAGAAGTCAGTGACTTTTAGTTAGGGAAAGCTGGTGACATAGTGGTGCTCCATCAAAATCATCATGGATGACACTTAAGTGGAAGCCGCTCCAGTTCTTCTGACTTGGCGACCTTGTTTTCGACCAAGAGCACCAGGTTTTGAATATAGTCAGTCTGGGATTCGGAGTTCTCTATGAGTAAACCTATCTCTACCAATAATTGTTTCACACCATTTGTCTTTGAGTTTACACCACAGTCTCCAGTCCTGTGTAGCAGAATGTCATTGAGAATGTCATGATGTTTTCCAATGTGTTGTGCCAGTCCGACAAGTGTGATCATCATTGACCATAAGGCCCTCCATTTGTCCAGTGCGATCCGCCGGAATTCGGGGACTTCATCGTTGCTCCCGTGAAGGATGGCCTTGTCTACGGCACCGTGACTTGGGGGCCTCAACCCTGTATTGCTTGGACCAATGGCGAGGTCTGGTTCCAGAAATGAGCGGACGCGGGCGGAACACACGCCCCTGGCGTGCGATCCAAAATGGATCTGAGAGTTTCACAATGTTTCACATCATTTTAGATGTTTTATAGATGTTTTAGATCTTGGAATTTCGCTGGAAGACGTTTGAAAGAAGAAAACTCGTCGAATGGCTCTATATTTTGCAGATCATGTAACAGAAGTCATGCCGATTAGGTATTGACATGTATACAGCGTACATTTGCACATGTGTATGCGTGTGTGTCGATATATATGTATATATATACATATCTATACGCACATGCAAGCATATGGGTATTCAGATGTAAGCGCTCTCCAGCTCATTGCACACGTGTAAGAATATATATATATATATGCACACATGCATATCATATATGCATGCACATGTCATATGTACATATGTAACAGACTGCGTGTTATATATACCTGCACGAAGAAGCATCGCATTGATATTTGCACAGGCCTCCTTCTTTGCTTGCAAACTTAAGTTGCCAAAACCTACAGCAGATATAGATTCAAATGTATAATGTATGTATATCTAATTTCAAAGGGATGATTGTATAACTTATTTTCAAGAGATATAATTTGGAGCACGAGCATCTATGGGCCCATTCATGGGCCAACTGTGGCATCGTGAAATGTGACGCATCTTGTTCTTGCTCGATGGGACGCAGATGGAGTCACTGTGGGCATGACCGCTGGCCACGAGTGGTGTAGCTCTCCCACACACACACAGTTGGTAGCGATGTGGTGAACGGAGGATGGATTGTGACCAGAATGAGGTGCATAATTTTTGGGTAGGTGGTTGTATTTGTTGTCCCAGGTCTTTCAAGTCGCTATAGTTTTCTGCTTTCTGAATCCCTTTGTAGCATCAGGTCCTGATTTTCCAGAGAAAGTCGGTTCCTGTTGATGTGATGAGTCTGATGCTTTCAGCTTTCAGAGCTTGGTCAAACATATGTCCGACATGTGAAACAGCCGGTGTTTTTACATGTTCGCAGTCAACTGTTGCCAACGAGTCCCTGTTGTGACGGCGAAACAGATTCCGTTTAGGGCTGGGCCCTGAGTTGATTATTGTTCAGCGATGTAATGATGATTCCTGCTTAGTTGAAAGGGATGACTCACCAATTTCGTCGGGGAAACAAGCAATTCTGCGGGTTGACCTTTCCTCGGTATTGTTTGGTTCACTTATTGTCTGGAAGGCTTGTCTTTTCTGGCACCGGCTTGCAGCGTGCTGTGGAGAACATGCAAAAGAAGACATGACAGGTAGGACAGCACAACTAGGCCCACCATGTAGCTGCAAACACTTCAGATGCATTTGTCCACGTAGTGAAGTTCCAAATAGTATTGTTAGCAGTGTTCGATAGAAGATGATGCATCGTATGTAAACATATGTATGTCAGATCTGTAGACGTGGAAATAAACATGTTATACAAATGTAGATATGTATACACGGTATGAGCTCATTGAGAAATGGGATTTCTTTTCGTTGGGTGTAAGAATTCGTAAAAGTTCACCAGAAAGATGGTATTGTGATTGTCAGGCCTTTGCATGTGCAAAGAAATTGGTCTATAGATTGGGTTACTCTAAAGTGAATGGGTCTTTAAAGAAACCTAGCCTGATCCTATTTGGGAATGAGAAGCGCAAATTTCAAAACTCAACAGATTTAATATGTTCAGGTCACACATGTTTTTTGGGACCTGAGGACCTCTCACCTTTGGATCTTGACTGATTGTTTTCTCGCAAGCTGGCAGCAGGGTTGCGCAGCCTTCATGGCAGGGGACTTGAGGTTGATCAAAGTCCCAAGGCCGGGCTTCACAAGGTGATCAGTGCTATCCAACAAGTGTTATTGACCGCAGTTGTTCAGTGTTGAGCCAACCCTATTGGGGTTAAGTGTTTTACCAAGGCTATTGACTACTCTTGTTGACTGTTGTTGACCACTGTTATCGGCTACCGTTTCATAATATTCGTTTAGCCCTAATTGTCCACTGTTGGTCCGTTGCTAGCTGCTTGTTAAGTAGCACCTACCAAGCCAGTGAGCCTCCAAGCCACCAACCCACCAACCCACTAACCAACCGACTGAACAATCAACCGACTAACCAACCAGGCAGAGCACATTGGGAATTAAAACGTCTATGTGACGGTGCTTAGTCTCCTTTTGTCTTTCATGGCTTGTTGTCTTCCCAAGCCACGAATTTGGGCATTGATTCGGCACTAAATTTGTTTTAGTCTGAAAACAACAAGTGTTGATACACAACCGGCAGCTGGAAGGAATGTGATCGAGCTGTCCTTCCAATTTAAACCTGGCGGGTGAACACGTTTGGTTGCTTCGTTTCCCTCAATCATTTCTAGGACGGAATCGATGCCTGCCTTTCTGGGATTTTAAGGCACTTAATTCAGCATAGAATGTTCAAATTGTAATATCCAACAGAAAAAACATCATCTATCATTCACTATCCTTCAGTGGATGATCATCTCCTATGAACCATTGAAGATACAACCATATGACTCTCTGGCGGCTCATCGCCGTTGCTTCAGGTGGTTGTCACAGCAATGGCTGAGCTCCAAGCCGCAAGAGGCCGGGGACGTCGGCGGCGCAGCCTTGCTGGCCATCTGCCAGTGATTTGTTGATAACAAGTGGTTAAACAAGTGGTTAATAATGGGAGGGGTATGAATAAGATTCAACAAGCAATGTTACCTGCCAAGTAGTGTTAATGGGAGGGGTTAGTAACATTTGATAAGGTTTGATAACCACTAACACTTCACAATTGGTCAATAGTGGAAAAGACGAGTGCTGGTTTGTCGTTGTGGTTGTGGTTGTGACACACGGTATGGTAGGGGCCAATGATGGCATAACTGCATAATGATTTGAACCACAACTCATGATTGCATTGGCCAACTGACAAGGGTGGGGGTTTCCCACACAGTATCCATGTTGTGGGTTGGCCTTGAATCAATCTATGGGGCTTTTTACACTGATTTCGAATAGTTCCCAACTGGTACTGTAGATGAGCGTCGATATTGGACCTTACCTCCATTGGCTTATTGCTGACAAATGCATAACGCCGAACGTTTTTGGAACATATTGGCATTGCTGCTGGAAATCATACTGTCAATTTTGATATTGATATGACACAATAGCTGTATTGATCATGTCAACGAAATCAATTCTCAGATATCAACAGGCCATTGGTGTCACACCTAGGTTGTTGGCATCGTTCACCATGTAAATCCGACCCCGGGTGTAAAGAATCAACAGCTGTATATGTTCCGTAGTGTTTTGGTTTAAGCTGCTCATGAGTTGCCCGTCCTGCGGGGTTTTCATTGGGAATCCCTGTGTACCGTGTCGAACGGTCAATCGCATCCGCTTCCTGCTCAGCCGACGAGCGGTCTACCGGCTGGATCAACAGGACCGCATTGTTGAGGCTCTGAGGGGGTGCTGCGGGGTGATTCAGGACGAGTTTGAGCAGTCGGTGGTGCCTCTACCTCCACTGGTGACACCTAAGGTTGAACCAGGTGAGCGTGAGTTGGATTCTAGTGGTCCACCGGGAGTTGCCCCTCCTGATACCACAGTAGAGCCACCAGCCAAAGAAGCAGGAACTTCGGAGGGTGCCACTGCGACCCCTCTAGCAAAGGAGGAGCCTGAGAACAAGGAGCACGAGAAGAGGAAAAGCAAAAAGAACAAAGACGGCAAGAAGAAGAAGCGACGAGGATCAGAGAGTCCGAGGGAGCACGCAGAACCAGCAGCTGCCAGTAGCAGCCGACCAGACAGGAAGCACGACGACCGAGTCAAGAGGGAGAGATCAAGGGCCCGAGACGTCACGGACGAGAGAAGAGCCAAGAGAGAGACATACCGTGAGGAGGAAGAGTCATCAAGAGAAGCAGAACGAGACCGTCAACGTAGGGAGTACGTGGAGGAGCACAGAGCTTCGAATCCACCAAGGACACGAGACGAGGAGTCGGAAGACGAAAGTGAGGAACCGCCAGCACTTGGAGGAGTTCCAGTCCGAGGTTCAGTTGGAGACCATTTCAGATTGCGTGAGGCCCACACCTCTTCAGCGATCAGACCTCCAGAACCGGACAGACCACCGAGGAGACACGAGGAACCTCGACATCCACGGGAGAGACGATCCCCTCCTGGGCATCAGCGAGACGGCCGAGGACGAGGACGTGACAATCGGGGAGGGCGTTCCAGCCCCCCTAAGAAGAACAAAGGGAAGAAGCATCGTGAACGCGGACGTCTTTGGCAGCAAGGATGGCGCCTAAGGCAAAAGCAGCGATGAAGGCTCGGGCCCGGCCTCCAAGGGTCCCCATGGTCAAGGCAAAAGCCAAGGCCAAAGCCAAGGCTTTGGCTCGTATGAGAAGAGGAGGAGCTCCAGCCCCACCAGCCGGGCGAATGAGAAGGCCAGCAGCTCCTGCCCCTCCTTCAGTTGGGAGGGATACCCCAGAAGAGAAGTGGAGGAAAGGTTTGGCAGTCCCAGCGTCACAGGTCAAGTTGGCGTGGTTGAAGGTCAACGAGAAGGTGATCTCAGAGAAGGTGAGCTACTATGGGCAGGACATCAAGGTGGCCGGCCAGTTCCTGGCTGCGGAGGTAGCTGGGATGGATGTGCGGCTGAAGCTGCTCATGCTGGGGTCGACCCACGATGGCCTGGTTGCGTGGGGAATGGCCACACCGGACCCCATGATCAGACTTCACCTTTGCCCGACGACTTGCAACAAAGAGGAAGTAGCAGACGACCTGCTCCATTGCATGGAGCTGAGGAGGATGAAGTCAAGGGAAGCAGAAGGGGGATGGGCAACTTGCTTGGAAGCAGCAGACCCTCCTCCTGCCGACGAGTTAGGTCTACTTCGACAACGGGGAGATCGCCTGGACGAAGCGAGGGAAGAGCCTCCACCGGGGGTCGCTACCCCTGTGGCCGAACCGAAGAAGGCTGCCAAGGAGAACAAGGAGCAGTCGAAAAAGAAAAAGAAGAAAAAGAAGAAAAAGAAGAAGGATCAGGAAAGTTCGTCTTCGTCGAGTTCCACCGATCAAGAGAAGGCCCTGCTCAAAGGGAAGAGGGCCCGCACGGCCTGCAAGAAGGAGCTGAGTGCGATCTTCGGAGGTACGGGGCTGGACCCTGTGGAGAAGGTGAGGAAGACCGTCCTGAGACAAGCTCGCCGCCACTTGAAGAAGCGCTCCAAAGGCTCATCGTCTTCGAGCAGTGGGAGCGATCTGGAGGCAAACGACTCCGGAGGCCTCCTGGATGGGGAGCTGGTGTTCCAGCAAGCGTCAAAGGTGAAGAGCGTGGCGGAGAACCAGCCAGGAGCCCTGTCAGCTCGGACTTTGACCTCAATGCGATCCCAGCTGTTATCCGAGATCGGGACCGAAGACAAGCCCGGGTCTTTGAAAGGGGTGGCGGTGGCATACTTCCGCCAGAACCTCCTGAGACGCACCAGTGGACCCATGCAGCGGGAGATGATGACATTGGCCGCAGCTGCGGACAACCTTCTCTCTGGACGAGTGGCTGGCGGCGACAGAAA
>VSDK01005549.1:197258-230064 GCA_009767595.1 Symbiodinium kawagutii | reverse complement strand
GAAGCAGTGTTGAGCGGCAGCCACTATACAGTGGCTCAAAAGCTGGAGCTGATCCCCCAGGAGGGTGTGACAGCCACACCCCTGCCGGAGCTAACAGCAGCTCAACGGGAGGTCTACCAAGAGGCCAAGGCCAAGCAGAGTGCCAGTCATCCGGATGGCAGGCCTTACAAAGGTGGAGGCAAAGGGAAGACGGACTACAAGGAGGATCTACGAAAAGGCTCTGGGAAGAACCCCAAGGGGAAAGGTCCACGCGGAAAGTCCGATGGGTCCAAGAAGGACAAGGCCGATGGCGCAGGGACCCCCTCGTGATGGATGAGTCGAGCCAGGACTCGGGGCAACGGGCCCTGGCTGCTGAAGAGAACTTCGATGTGGGGGACGTCAACGTGATGACGGGGAAAGACCCTGAGAAGATAGCCTCGAACCACGAAGAACAAGACTATGATGGGGGATTGGCAATGGCCCCCAGTCTTCGAGATGATCCAGAGGCATCGTCGGGGATCAGCCACAAGTCGCTGAACCCTGGAGTGCATGAGCGGGGTTTTGCGAAGACATGCCCTGAGAATTCCTTTGAACAACATGCTGGTGACCGAGAAGGACAATCCAGCTCTTTTTCACGCACGGACGTGTCAATCCCAACTTTCGTGGCCGATGCTCGCCAGAAAAAAGGGCCGCCACCTGGGGTTGTTGAGGGACGGACACTTGGACAGTGCGGACCTTTGCTGCTACAGAAACTTCTAGAGGTAGTGCCGCTCTGCAGCCAGTCCACGGGTAAGGATGATAGGTCTAGCCTGTTCCCCTTGCCCACCTCTAGAGAGCTGTTAGTTAGCGAAGGTTTCTCACTGAGTGATGACGAGATGGCTTGGGTAGTCGCCGTCTGCTTGTCCCTCAACTCCTATTGGGGAGGTCCGTTGTTTTGTGAATACCGCCGTAATGAAGTGCAGATGACTAGTGTGAGGATGATTGTCGAGGAGGTATCTAGGTTTTGTCGGCTTAGTGAAGTCTGCGGTGTTATGGACTGGAGCATTTTCTTCAGTGTCAGAACCATTGACTATCGTGGTGATGAAGTGCGCGTTGCTAGACGTTTCTCGTGGGACAACATATCTCCTGCCCTTCCTCGGGAGATTGGAGTTGTACCATTGCAAGAAATTTGTCAGCACGGTGCCAAACACTATGTCGAAAACTTTGACCTCTATCTCAAACCTCAATCCGAATGGATCGAGCCTACGAGACCTCGGGTCATGGTCTTGGATGATGATTGGGATGCCGTTTGTCATGGGCTCCTCGAGTCGGGAGTTTGCACGCTGGAGGCATCGGAGGTTTTTGAAACTCCGTCTGGTCTCCTGCTCAACGGGCTCTTTGGTGTCCCCAAGGATGAGACCACTCCTCAGGGCATTGACATCTACAGACTAATTATGAATTTAGTCCCCCTCAATGGTCTTTGTCGACCTATGAGTGGTGATGTCGATACATTGCCTTCGTGGAGCGGGATGGCTCCTTTCTTTCTTCAACCCGATGAGTCGTTGTTGATTAGCTCCGAGGATGTGAAATGCTTCTTTTACACCCTTTCAGTGCCGCCCTGTTGGTACAAGTACCTCGCTTTCAATAAGCCGGTGAACCACCACACCTGAAGGGTAAGGAAGTATACTTGGCCTCTAAGGTCTTGCCCATGGGGTTTCTTAACTCCGTGAGTCTTGCTCAGCACGTTCACCGTGTGCTAGTAGGACAGACCACCCAGGGCAATGAGCCGGAACGGGAGCTACGCAAAGATCGTCCATTCTCCTATGGGAGGGAGAACTGGCGTATCTACTTGGATAACTACGACTTGTTGGAAAAGGTCAAGGCCACCCAGATGGTAGATCTGACCGGGACACCTGCTCCTGGACTCCTATCGCTGCGTCAGCAGTATGAAGTATGGGGAGTTCCTCGCAATCTTAAGAAGTCAGTCCAGCGTTCCAGTTGGTGTGAACTTCAGGGAGCGACGGTGGACGGTCAGCGGGGAATCGCGTTCCCTAGGGAAACCAAGCTTTGTCGGTACTTCTCCCTTGCCTTGATGTTATGTGACCAGTCACGGGCTACCCAACGTCAGTGGCAGGTTGTGTGTGGAGGTCTGGTGTATTTCTCCATGTTCCGCCGACCCTTGCTTGGAGGACTTAACCGTGTGTGGACGCACATTGAGTCTTTCAATACTTCGCCTTTCCCTGCGCAGGCTACTCCTGAGACGTGTCGTTTGGAGGTACTCAGGTTTTTGGGTGCCTTGCCTTTGGCCAGGTTGGATTTTCGGTTGGATATTCATCCTGAGGTCACTTGTAGTGATGCGTCCACCTCCGGCGGTGGTCTGTGTGTCAGCAGTGGTCTTACGCCTTTTGGATCCATTGTTGCGGCTGGCGGCTTGCGGGGCCAGGTCCCTGAGCACAACACCGGCAACAACATCCTCAGCATCGGACTCTTTGATGGCATCGGAGCGTTGAGAGTGGCCCTGGAGCTGCTTGGCGCTCCTGTGGTTGGCCACATCTCTGTTGAAATGTTGGACTCAGCACACCGAGTGGTTGAAACCCACTTCCCAGGTACTTTGTTTGTCAACAATGTCGAGGAGGTGAACTCGGAGATGGTACAACGCTGGAGGACCCAGTTCTCTCAGTGTACACTCATTGTCCTCGGGGCAGGTCCGCCCTGCCAGGGCGTGAGTGGGCTAAATGCCGACCGTCGGGGGGCTCTTCGGGACCTGCGCTCCTGTCTTTTCACTCACGTACCGCGTGTTCGTGACCTTTTGTCGCAGGCATTCCCCTGGTGCCCCGTGCATACCATCATGGAGTCGGTTCAGTCAATGGACTTGGAGGACCGCCAGGTGATGAGCGAAGCCTTCGGTGATGAGCCGCTTGCATGCGATGCAGGTGGGTTTACTTGGTGTCACCGCCCTCGTCTCTACTGGATGTCCTGGGACATTATGGAGCAACCAGGAGCTGTTCTGACTCCTGCTTCGGGGACACAGCCTGCTTGGCTCACCCTGAGCGGTGAAATGGATTTGGACCATGTCACTAGACCTGGTTGGCTTAAGGTTGACCCTTCAAAATCTTTTCCTACTTTTACCACTTCTCGACCACGTGAGAAGCCAGGACGCAAACCCGCAGGTATCCAGCACTGTTCTGAGGAGGATATCTGGCGCTGGCAGAGGGATTCTCACCGCTTCCCCCCTTATCAATATAAGGAGGAGAACTGTTTGGTCAACCGTTCCAATGAGTTGAGGATTCCAGACATTGCTGAACGGGAGTTAATGATGGGGTTCCCGCTCCATTATACAGCTCCTTGTCTCCCCAAGTCCAAACGTGGATCTCAGGACCATGCGGACACTCGTCTGAGCCTCGTTGGCAACTCTTGGAATGTTCCGGTGGTAGCATGGCTCCTTGGACAGCTCCTGGGACCTTTGGGCATCGTTGTCACTCCATCGCCCCAACAGGTGTTGGATGCTACGTTGCCTGGTTCTCACGGCGTGACCCAAGGTCTCCTAGCTCGCACGCCCTTGCGGCCTGCTAGGGAGCCCTGCACCACTGATCCCTACCTACTTGCTTTCAAATTGAGTAACCTTGTATCCATGAAAGGAGATGACCTTTTGGTGTCCGGCGATGCTACTCAGCAAGTCCGACATCATCGCTTGCGAGCCAGCATCCCATCCAAGTTGTGGCAGTGGCGCATTGTCACAGGATGGCGATGGAAATTAGGCAATGAGCACATCAATGCCTTAGAGCTCCGAGCAATTCTGACTTCACTACGGTGGCGTGTGGAACACAAAGGCCACTGCAATACCAGGCTGCTGCATTTGACCGATTCAATGGTGTGTTTGCACTGTCTCACCCGAGGCAGGAGCAGTTCCAGGAAGCTGCGCAGAACCATCAGTCGAATCAACGCTCTTTCCTTGGCTTCGAATCTACAGCCCCTCTGGGGCTATGTCCACACGGACCAAAATCCCGCCGACAAGCCCAGTCGTTGGGGCAGGCGGGTCCGCACCAAGTTCCGGTGATGGGACGCAAGCGGATTTTGGAAGCTTCGGAGCCATCGGATAGAGCAGCTCAACGCAGAAAGCTTGGTACTTTGCGGGAGCTCACTGTGCAGCCCCTGACTCGTCGACGCTATGACTCTGCCGTCGATCAGTTTCTCAAATTTTTAAAGTCAGAAAACAAGGTCATCCAGACTCAAAAGACTTTTTTAGACCCACTCCTATGTGATTACCTCGAACACCTTTGGAGCACCGGTAAAGGCCGGGGTTTAGCCTGTGACACAATCGCAGGGCTCCAGGATGTACAGCCTAACTTGCGAGGTTGTTTGCAAGGTTCATGGCGGCTCCTAAAAGCCTGGCACGTGAATGAAGTGCCTAACAGGGCACCTCCGTTTCCGGAACACATTCTTCAGGCCATGGTTGGATGGTCTTTTGCGCAGGGCCATTATACTTTTGGAGTTTCGTTGGTGTTAGGATTTTATACCATGTTGCGCACGGGAGAAGTCTTGGGGCTCCGCGGAGCTAACCTGCTTAGTCAGGGCTCTGAACGCCAAGTCCTAATCTCCTTAGGCCTTACCAAAAGTGGTAAGCGTCAAGGCGCAGCTGAAAGTGTGATCCTCGGATACGAACCAGCAGTGACAATTGTGAAGCATTGGAAACGTATCTCGAAGGGAACGACTCCTCTAGCTTCTTCTCCAAGTCGTTGGCGAAATCTTTTTAACCAAGCACTGGATGCTTTGGACTTGTCTGCTGTAGGGTTTCGACCTTATAGTCTTCGCCGGGGTGGTGCCACTTTCTGGTTTGGGAAGCACCAGTCCCTAGACCGAATTCTGCTACAAGGAAGGTGGCAGAATCAGAAAAGTGCACGTATATACCTCAACGAAGGATTGGCTATGCTTACAAGTATGGCTATTCCTCAGTCCAAACCCAGTTTGAAGCCTTTTCTCCATGTTTGGAAACAAAATACTCTCCGCCCCGCCTTCAAAACACTTGAGCCTCCGGTAACCGGAAGGTCAGGGGGGCGTGGTACTTCTTTTAAACGTGGCCACAAGAAAGAAAAAGGGAGCTGATTTTTGTGATTTCTGTCGTTTCAACACTTGTGTCACTTGCCTTCTGTCCTTTCTACCACTAGGAGGTTTGGCTTGGGAGGTAGTTGGAAGAAGGATGGCTTAGTCTCTAGTCTGGGGTTTGGCCCGACTAGCGGACAGGTCATTCCAAGGGTGGACAGTGAACAAGTGTTTCATCTTTATGTGTCATTTTTTACTATTTATTGAGCAAATTGCTGCAGAGCGGAACAAAAAGGAAGCTTGTTGAGTCTTTGTAAATCCGACCCCGGGTGTAAAGAATCAACAGCTGTATATGTTCCGTAGTGTTTTGGTTTAAGCTCCCACCCTCAGGCCACCCGGGAGCTCCCTCCTGGTACTTCTTTTAAACGTGGCCACAAGAAAGAAAAAGGGAGCTGATTTTTGTGATTTCTGTCGTTTCAACACTTGTGTCACTTGCCTTCTGTCCTTTCTACCACTAGGAGGTTTGGCTTGGGAGGTAGTTGGAAGAAGGATGGCTTAGTCTCTAGTCTGGGGTTTGGCCCGACTAGCGGACAGGTCATTCCAAGGGTGGACAGTGAACAAGTGTTTCATCTTTATGTGTCATTTTTTACTATTTATTGAGCAAATTGCTGCAGAGCGGAACAAAAAGGAAGCTTGTTGAGTCTTTAATTATTATGCATTGTCAAAACCACAGGATCTGTCAGTGCCAATGTCAAAAAAATGGATCTAAGTACTGAACATTGACACTCATACTGTTATTTCCACCGACACGACGCCATTTGCATTGATATTCATGGCGCTAAGAATACCATGGTTACCAGCATTCTTTCGAGATTCTCCCCATATATCCTGATGGTCCCCTAAATTTCATGGTGTAGTATATATATATATATGTGTAAATCACAACCTATTTCTGGCTAAACTGATGGTGGTGCATCAGAATCTGGATCTAGCATCACTGACTTGATCATGATTCGCCAACCATATGGATCTTCCATTGTATGTATCCAATTGATCCATACAACCACCATTGCATATGTAATGGACGACCTGCGGATAATTAGCCACATGCCACTTAGCCGTGGATGGATCTTGTTACACTTTGCCATGAGTATTGTACATTGACGGTTCAATAACAGCTGGATCTACCATGTATGTTGCCAGATTACCGTGTGTTGGTAGATCCATAACATACAACGGAAATCAAACAGATGGCGACCGTAGACTGCATCCATGGAAGCTGGCTCAGATCGTGGCAGATCTTGATCTCAAAAAGGGAACGCTTCGTGGGAACCTTAGGGGTCTTGGGAGGAGGTGTTGATGGTTTCTCAACATGCGGCTTTTGGGCAAAGGTCACATGGTTAACACTAGGCTTGACATTATTGTGAAGAATGGGCTAGGAATGAGCTTTAGAATAGGCTTCAGAATGGGCTCAATTCATTTGGTGAATTGATAGTGGTCAGCCATGATCGTCATTATGGGTACTAACGGTAAACAATGATTCATCATTGTGCCCATGATGTGATGACGTGGGTGAATATCCGGGGGCTACGAAAACATGGTAGCACTGGGAGCCTGTCAAGGCGAGGCTCTGAGACTCGGCCCAGGATGTAGATACTGTACATGCAAATGAGTAGATGAATCAGTAGTTAGAAAAACAAATATGTACATATGTTCCCTTCTCAGAGTTGAAGGAATGCGAAGTGCTGACTGTGGATCTCCAGTGATTGATCATCTTGGGCTGGACAAGTCTTCCATATTGCTGCTGATCACTCAAGCCATGCCTGATTTTGAGGTACATGCGGCGCGCGAATACAAAATTTTCGAGTTGAGCGCCGGGCTGGGAGCCACAGGGGCGGCACGACGGCTTCTTCTGCAAATCCCAAAAGTGTTCGTCGGGAGGAGTTCCCTCCAAAGCTTATGATTTGGGGAAGCACTTCCATTAACTTCTGTTGAGATGCTTGCTCTCAGGGAAAGCATCAGGATGGCACCTATGGGAGAGGATTGAAATGGAGAGTTGAAGACATGTTCAGTTGCTGTGTAAGGTTGATATATGATTTACTAGCGACCATCCAAGGGTCATGATGGTTCTGCGTTTGTTGTTTGTTGGCGATATGTCAAACCCAGAAATGGTGCGCTTGGCTTATTGCCAAGGATATCCCCACTTCCACGTGTCACTTCAACTCTTTTCCCAGTGTTTGTTGCCATTTGTTGTGTCAATCCGTGTTGTAGTTTGCCTTTCTCCTTTGAACTCCTCAATTTTGTTTTTTCGATTTCGTTTAGTTTTCTATCTCGGGTCGCTTGGATCAAGTCCCCACCCTTGGAGGGAAGTATAGTTCTGGGTGAATTTTAACGAACCCAGGGCAGGTGTGTCGCTGAACTACAAGAGTGTCCCAGAAGAGTGTTGATCTTGTCTTCAAAGTGCTTCAAGGGTAGCTCAATTGAAGCACCACCTTCCTAAGTTGGCGAGCTCTTGTAGCTCCGTATCAGATCCGGCAAAGCACTTCTGTGTGTTTAAGCTTCCGTTCTCCTCTGCTTGCTCTCAAGTACATTTGGATCCGTACACATGTTGATAGATAGACCCATAGATCTACAATTCAATATGTGTAGAAATATAGAGAGGTAACAGCCCCAAGGTGATACCTGCTGCAAAAACGTGAGACGAGCAGATGCTTTCCCTGCCAGTAGGACTCCGAAGAGTCCCATCCGATTGGAGAACCAGTGAGACATATCCTGAGGTTCAATCATTCTCAATCGGTTCATATTTGATTACTTGTGGTTTATTGTGGTTAAGTGTGGTTTGATTGTGGTTCAGTGTGGTTTGATTGTTCTATGTGTCTTTTCATGATGTATTCTAAGTGTGGTGAAGTGAGGTTAGGCATTTTTGGATGCTGAGGCGTCTCCAGAGCTCTTCAGTTTCTGGCAGACCATGAACGGATCAGAGGCCAAGTCTCGCCTGCGGCAGAGACGGCGGATGATAGTGGATGATAGTGGATGATGGTTGATGATGGTTGATGATGGTTGATGATGGTTGATGATGGTTGATGATGGTTGATGATGGTTGATGATGGTGGATGATGGTTGATGATGGTTGATGATGGTGGATGATGGTTGATGATGGTTGATGATGGTTGATGATAGTGGATGATGGTTGATGATGGTTGATGATAGTTGATGATGGTTGATGATGGTTGATGATGGTTGATGATGGTTGATGATAGTGGATGATGGTTGATGATGGTTGATGATGGTTGATGATGGTTGATGATGGTTGATGATGATTGATGATGGTTGATGATGGTTGATGATAGTGGATGATGGTTGATGATGGTTGATGATGGTTGACCCGGGTAGATGATGGTCAATGGCTGAAGATGGTTGTTGATTTTGTTGTTGATGGTTGATATTGTTTAATTCGTTTTTCAGCAAGTGGACTTTGTATTTCCATGTAGTCATGTATTAGCTAGGCCTCATGTACAGGTACAGGAGCTCGTTCAAGTTGGTAGCTCTGCGAATTGCTGACAATCCAAGCCGCCATTAATGTGGATGTCTCCACAGGCGAATAAACTGGTGAAATTATGCATGCAAAATTGGCAGAAAGCCAGTGACTCACTTGGTTCATTGGTCGAAAGCCAGAGACTCATGACTCATTTGGGCAGGCCTTCAGCTAGATGTGGGTGGCCCTGATCATAAGCCACTGTTGTTGGGGTATGTAATGGCTTTTCATAACCGTAGCGCGGTTCCAATTTGGTTTACTATGACCTAACACTGTTGTCCCCTGCAATGGTGTTGGCAGAGACTGAGGCAGCCTTTGGGTCCATAAACGGTCCTGAAAAAGTGGTGGTCTTCGGATCAAAATGAGTTGCAACAGCGGTTGTGGATCCCTCATCAGCTCTGCGGAGGGCAACCAGCAAACTTTGGAGGACTATTTTCAGTCGATCCAACTTAGTCGGAATGTGAACCGCGTTAGCAGCAAGGGGTGATCTTTGCGTAAGCAGCTGGTTCACCCGGCTGTTCAAGGATTATGCTGGTGCAAGGAGTAGTATCTCATAAGATTGTAAAAGGGTCACAAGGATTTGTGGACTTTGCTGAACCTGTATTTCTACCTACGTCAGCTTTCCTTTTAAAGAAGCCTTCTTACTCATCAGGATCTCTTTCGCACACGAACTCCCTGTACTGAGTTACCCCTCTGAAGCTCCCTATGCTTGACCACACCTGTTTGATGGTGGTGGCGAAGGTATCGACTCCGAAATTTGGACCGTTCAAATGCAATCAATTGAGGGGCACGGTGACCAAGAATTCGTCGGAGGTGATCATATCAAGATCACAAAACATCCAGTACGTTTGAACCATCAGCCTTCATTATCCCTGCTGTCCAACTATGCCTTTTCTCCCACAGGGCTCAATCCGTTCTGATTTTCTTTTTCTCCCGTGCGTTGATTCGTGTTCGTGCCTGGAACTTGGGCTTGCCATGTTTTGGGTCCAGTGCACACTTGATGTCCTCGCTGGTAGTGTTTCGGGAGACGAAACAAGGCATGGCACCCGGTGCTGTGGCAGGTACCTATTGAGGGACCCATTCTGGAGTCGCTCACCATCATTCCTGAAGATGTGAAGGACCCAGACACTGCAGCTACGGAAGAGGCAGCAGGTTCATGATGCTGGGTGAGTTTCTAGATTTTTTTGTTCGAATATACCGGCTAAATGCTCCCGAGGATGTGGAACAACCATGGCATGATAAGACAATTATTCTATGTGTTGAAAGCTCACTGGCCAAAGATTGGATCTTCAATGGCCTGGCTTTATGATGTCCAAGCTGGAGAGGGATGGTCGTTAGTGACGACCAGGCTGTTCTGGGGCTTTGCAAAGTTAAGTTGGGATGGGTCTATTACGCATTGACTCTCCCTTGAGAAGAGGAGGATCTTGAGATGTCACAAGACCTTTCAATGATTTTGGCTGCGCTCTACCAGCTGGACTGACATATCCATACTCATGATTTGAACCCAAACATGCATCAACTTGTCGATTTGTTGATATTCTGGATGACTTTTGCTGGATTGAAGTTTGGTTCCTGCAAAGCCCATTCATCGATGCATCATTACCTGGCAGTGCCAGTGCCATCTCACACCTTGGCATCGTTGTCTTTGCCTTGGTGAAGGCGGATGGATTTTGGATATTCATTTCATTTCATTTCGATTTCATGTTGGTGGTGTCTTTGGTCAACACTTTCGTTGTGGGCTGCTTGTCATTGTTCTCGGACCATTGCAGTGGTGTTGGTAGCAGCCGTCCAGGATGTTGCGTACCGCAACCTGTTGCAACAGAGAAGTCAGGCCTGGTTCTGCCCGGGGCATGTTGGGATCTGAGCCCTTTAGCACCACTTCCAGTTTACACCGTAAATTTCCACATGCAAGCAACTTGTCAAATTTCTGTCATTTGTACAGAACGTTGGCAGGGAACTTCATGCGTCATCAACCCAAGCCATTGCGACAGTTCCCTTTTTTCAAAAGAGATTCTACCAAGGAGTATCATAGTGAATTGCATGCATGCGCAGTGAATGAACGATTCTCCATAATTTCTGCTAGCAGCTTTGTTCTTTGACTGTACTTTGTGCCTTAAACGGGGCAGCTTGCACGCTGAAGAACCCTGACCTCAGTCCTTCACGAAATCGCCCAGTGTGGCCGTATGGCCCAGAATAGATTTGATTTGATTGATTATTGCTCAGACAATACATCAATTCTAGCCACCTATTTCAAAGAGCCCCGTAGGTTTTGTTTGGGGCAGGATAATGCTGCAGCTTCAGCAAGAAGTAGCAGATGTGAAGAGACGTGCGGGGCCCAAGGTAGCACCGTTGCATTTATCCGCCGTAGCTCTCCTCCTACACCTTGGGTTTTGATGTGATTTCTTTTTGTTTTGTTCTGTACTTTGTTACTAGATGTATGTCACCTATCTTCACTTCTTACTTGTGCTTCGATTGTCTCTGATGGCCTACTGTTTGTCAAGACACCAGAGCCCGAAGGGCTCAATCATCCTACGCAGCTGACATATTCATTGGTTTCCATATGAAGGCATTTATTTTTCTGATCGCGGTTTCGGGTATCGCTTTGGTATTTATAGCACTGCGCGGTGTACCTTTCATGTCCAAGTTGAAAATTGTTCCTATGTCAGATCCAGCTTCCCCTCTTTCGTATTCTGGACTCTCCTTGAGTCCGAACACTGTTGACACAGAAACATCATGACATCATGGAGACGCAAAAACTTCACTGGAGAAAAAACTGATAGTCATGGTATTCTCCATGTCATGGGGATGGACATCCTTTGATCATGGGCAACATCAAGGATTGGCGATGGCCATCACGCGCCCCTCCCCCGTCATTGCCATACAGGCCAGGTGATCGTCCCATCAAATGGGGTAGAATCAATGGAGTTATTGGCTGATCATCTAGCTATATCAAGGCTATATCCATCTATATCCACTTGTCAATGGTTTTTAACCAATGGTAATAACCAAATACGAGTGGTGAAAACTATTATTGTAGATTCATTATTTGGTTTAGCTATATACAACTACCTGTTGACGGAGCACCTGCTAGTGGGTGACAAGGGATGACAACCGATGTTTCACCTGGACCTGGAGATGTTTATAAGCGGAGGTACAGGCTGTTGCAACCCACAGCAAGACAGTTTTTTTTCCCGGTCTGAAGGCGCGGCCTACCTGGTTCGTTGCGGCCTACCTGGTTCGTTGCGGCTTAACCATTTAGTACTCAACCACCATACAGACGACCATCTCTTGTCCTTTTCGACGTGGTGGAGCCCACTGACCGGAATCGGCCGTTGCAGAAGCTCAATATAAAGTCCTACTTCACTGCTCCAATCCTCCTTCCCCTTGTCGTCTCTGCCACCCTTTTTAGTCAAACTTCCAAGTCGAACTCAAACTTCATCGTGCTGTCAGCATGCATCATTGCTATGACACCACAACTCAGCTCAGACTCCTTTTGCCATTGGCTATTGACAATTGTCGACCCGCAAAATGAAGATATCAACAAGCTTGGTGTTTTCACTGCTGTCGCGCGGACACGATCTAGTGGTACTGCATTGCGCTGGAGAAAAAACAAGAGTCCCGATCCGCAGAGATCGGATTGAATTCTTTTTCGTTTCGGTTTTCGTGTTTCGGGTTTCGTTTTTCGTGTTTCGGGTTTCGGGTTTCGGTTTTCGTGTTTCGGTTTTCGGGTTTCGTCTTTCGTTTTTCGTGTTTCGTTTTTCGTGTTTCGGGTTTCGTGTTTCGGGTTTCGGTTTTCGTTTTTCGTGTTTCGGTTTTCGTTTTTCGTGTTTCGTGTTTCGGTTTTCGTTTTTCGTGTTTTGTTCCCCGCTTGTCAGGTGAGGGTTGTTAGATTTTATCAGAGCTGACATGCCTCATCCTCATCCTCCTTTCCTCCTCACATCCTCCTCCTCCGCCCTCAACCAGAAGCATCCATGCCTAGTGGTCGCTGCCGGACCTCAACCGCGAGGAAAGAACGTCAGAAAGAATGTCAGAAGAAATGTCAGGAAGAATGTCAGAAAGAATGTCAGAAGATACGTCAGAAAGAATGTCAAAAGATATGCCAGAAAGAATGTCAGAGAGAATGTCAGAAGATATGTCAGAAAGAATGTCAGAAGATACGTCAGAAAGAATGTCAAAAGATATGCCAGAAAGAATGTCAGAGAGAATGTCAGAAGATATGTCAGAAAGAATGTCAGAAGATACGTCAGAAAGAATGTCAAAAGATATGCCAGAAAGAATGTCAGAGAGAATGTCAGAAGATATGTCAGAAAGAATGTCAGAAGATACGTCAGAAAGAATGTCAAAAGATATGCCAGAAAGAATGTCAGAGAGAATGTCAGAAGATATGTCAGAAAGAATGTCAGAAGATACGTCAGAAAGAATGTCAAAAGATATGCCAGAAAGAATGTCAGAGAGAATGTCAGAAGATATGTCAGAAAGAATGTCAGAAGATACGTCAGAAAGAATGTCAAAAGATATGCCAGAAAGAATGTCACAGAGAATGTCAGAAGATATGTCAGAAAGAATGTCAGGAATCAGAAGAGATGTCAGAAAGAATGTCAAAAGATATGCCAGAAAGAATGTCAGAGAGAATGTCAGAAGATATGTCAGAAAGAATGTCAGAAAGAATGTCAGAAGATATGTCAGAAAGAATGCCAAAAGAAATGTCAGGGTAGACTGTCAGACGAAATGTCAGAAGATACGTCAGAAAGAATGTCAGAAGAGATGTCAGAAAGAATGTCAGAGAGAATGTCAAAAGAAATGTCAGGATAGAATGTCAGAAGAAATGTCAGGATAGAATGTCAGAAGAAATGTCAGGATAGAATGTCAGAAGAAATGTCAGGATAGAATGTCAGAAGAAATGTCAGGATAGAATGTCAGAAGAAATGTCAGGATAGAATGTCAGAAGAAATGTCAGGATAGAATGTCAGAAGAAATGTCAGGATAGAATGTCAGAAGAAATGTCAGGATAGAATGTCAGAAGAAATGTCAGGATAGAATGTCAGAAGAAATGTCAGGATAGAATGTCAGAAGAAATGTCAGGATAGAATGTCAGAAGAAATGTCAGAAGATATGGCAGAAAGAATGTCAGAAGATACGTCAGAAAGAATGTCAGAAGAGATGTCAGAAAGAATGTCAAAAGATATGCCAAAAAAAACGTCAGAAGATGTGTCAGATAGAATGTCAAAAGAAATGCCAGGATAGAATGTCAGAAGAAATGTCAGAAGATATGTCAAAAAGAATGCCAGAAGATATGTCATAAAGAGTGTCAAAAGATATGCCAGAAAGAATGTCAGAGAGAATGTCAGAAGATATGTCAGAAAGAATGTCAGAAGAGATGTCAGAAAGAAGGTCAAAAGATATGCCAGACAGAATGTCAGAGAGAATGTCCGAAGAAATGTCAGAAGACATGTCTCAAAGAATGTCAGAAGAGATGCCAGAAAGAATGTCAAAAAATATTCCAGAAAGAATGTCCGACTAGAAAGTTGTCAGAAAGAACGTCATAGTAGTAGTAGTAGTAGTAGTAGTAGTAGTAGTAGTAGTAGTAGTAGTAGTAGTAGTAGTAGTGCAGTTTTCTGCTTTCGGTTTTCGGGTTTCGGTTTTCGTGTTTCGGTTTTCGTGTTTTGGTTCTGCCCTTCTAGTTTTCGGCTTTCGGTTTTCGTATTTCGGTTTTCGGGTTTCGGTTTTCGTGTTTCGTTTTTCGGGTTTCGGTTTTCGGGTTTCGGTTTTCGGCTTTCGGTTTTCGTGTTTCGTGTTTCGGTTTTCGGGTTTCGGGTTTCGGTTTTCTGCCCTTGTGATTCTCGGCTTTCGGTTTTCGTGTTTCGTTTTTCGGGTTTCGGTTTTCGTGCTTCGGTTTTTCGGCTTTCGGTTTTCGTGTTTCGTGTTTCGGTTTTCATTTTTCGGCTTTCGGTTTTCGTGTTTCGTGTTTCGGTTTTCGGGTTTCGTTTTTCGGGTTTCGGTTTTCGTGTTTCGGTTTTTCGGCTTTCGGTTTTCGTGTTTCGTGTTTCGGTTTTCATTTTTCGGCTTTCGGTTTTCGTGTTTCGTTTTTCGTGTTTCGTTTTTCGTGCTTCGGACTTCGAATCCCAACCTCCTCCACCCTTCGTGTTTCGTGTTTTGGTTTTCGGGTTTCGGGTTTCGTGTTTCGGTTTTCTGCCCTTGTGATTCTCGGCTTTCGGTTTTCGTGTTTCGTTTTTCGGGTTTCGTTTTTCGTGCTTCAGACTTCGAATCCCAACCTCCTCCACCCTCTCCGGATCACGTCTCAAAAACAATTATCACCCATGACCTGGTTTTTGACATTTCATCTAAAGTTCTTGAAACTGACTCACGTTTACTCTCCTTCAAATCGGATTAAATCGTATACAAATCACATGACATTAAATCAAATATTTTTTTACATGTTTGGTGTGTTCCATGGTGGCCCCATGGTGGCGCGAGTCCTGGACCTCTTCAGCGTTAGCTGCGCTCAGGATGATTAAAACGGATGGACCTCCAAAGGTCACGCGCAACGCAGCTTGGGGAACCCGGATGGGCTGGGCCAAGGGCCCTGCAAAGCCCTGGAGGGTGTTGGAGGGGTGCTGGAAGGGTTGATCCTCAGCTTGAGAGTCGCAGGAGCAAATGTATAGAGAGGAGCTCTGGAATTTCTCATCCTTGGGCCCTTGGGACTCGGGGACCACCGACTTCCAAAAGTTGGGTCAAACCCTGTGCCTGTGCTCTCCAGTGCCTCTGAGGCTCCCAAGGCGGCTCCGCCAAAGCCCGCGGAAGCTTCGTTTGAA
The DNA here is from genome assembly GCA_009767595.1 of Symbiodinium kawagutii. NCBI lineage: Eukaryota > Dinophyceae > Suessiales > Symbiodiniaceae > Symbiodinium > Symbiodinium kawagutii. The sequence continues at coordinate 214,719 of VSDK01005549.1, read as the reverse complement.
GAGGCTGGGAGTTGGAACTCGCTGGACCCAGGACGAGGATTGGAACCGATTGGATCTCTTTCCTCAGGGAGGAAGCTCTTGGAGGAAGCGGTTTCTGGAGAGCCGATGTCAAGGTGTCCCTGGGCTCCCCAAACCGGTTCTGAACATCTCTACACGGGGTACACAGGTGCTGTGTGGATTATCCAGAAGTGGCAGAATCACACAACATCCATCAACATCACATGTGAAAATCATCTAAGGATGAAACATATCATTATGAAAATAGACTCATCGTCTAACATCAGATTTGTAGCTCAGCTCAGGGTCCAAGCTAGGACATCCAAGCCATCCTGGAAAACAGGTGACCTCTTTGGTTGAAGCAGCTCTGAAGGTCGGCGGGGCTAGGATTGACGTTGGCGATGAGAACATCGTGGTGGTTGTAGCAGTGGGAGCTACTTCAGATTCCATTTGTTGTGAAGAGCAGTAGGGGTCCTTGGGGGAGTAGCAAGAGTAGCCAGAAATAAAGAGCAACAAACAGCAACAAGGAGCAGCAGAAGCATCATAGAGAAGAGTACAGATCAATATGGGGAGGAAGGGCAGGAGTCAAAAATCGTAAAAAATAAGCAGAGCAACAATAGTAAAGAAACCTTTCAGCAGCTACTTGTGGGCTTTGCAGAAACTCACGGTTGAAGACTTCCCTCCAAACAAGATCCTCTGTGGTTCGCAATGGCCGACGGATCTTGATAAGTTGATGAGCAATGACTAGTATCCAATCATTCTTGGCTCCTGATTTGTGATACTGACCAGTGAGCGTTGATGGTATCCAGGTGTTTGGGCATTCGTGGACAACTCCAACTATGCTAAGACTATCCAATAACTCCAGGGATCCAACTCTCAGTTGGGGAACAGTTGGCACCTTCCGGCTTCCAGGCTGCCCACCCCACGGGGTTGACTGGCCACGAGCTGTTTGAACGTTTGCTGGGCAGCCCAGGGAGCCTCCCAAGCATGTTCCAAGACTAGGGCTCTGTCATCCAGAAACGATATGAAGTGACGGAGTCCACAAGAAGCCGCCAGGGGTACTGAGATCGATCAAGTGATTGGCGTTCCGTGGACCTTGGGGTGGCTTGACCGTTGTTGATCCCCAAAGATGCTATGATGACACTGTTGATTGTTGATGATGCACACAAAAATAAGGACACCGCCTAGCCCTATGGCATACGAAGAAGAGAGATAGAAACGTTGATCCAAATATTATTACTACAATTCTAATACTGGTGGTGGCGATGATTATAAGACACCAGATGATGACCAGAAAGTCTTAACCTTGTGAACAACGATAATATCGTGGAAGATGTTGGTAGGAACTAGTTGTTAACTAACCAACAATTTATCTCTTAGCGTAGCGCTGGCTACTGTACACCACCCCGACGATGTGTGAGTATGGACAAAAGGCGAAGATTAACTAACCAACATGTAGCCTGTACAAACGCTACTACCCAATTGGTTGGCAAATCCGAACCTCACAAATTTCAAGTTCAGCATTGTCGGGAGGATTTTCGCTTGGACTTTTTGCTGAGGTAGCTGGTTCCATTGATACCGTCCATTTTCATCCGGTTCGTGTTTATGCAATTTCGGTTGTTCAATTTCACATTTCCCGTTGTGTCAGTGATATCATATCTTCACAATGACATCACCACTTCTGCGGCTTGCATTTTGAAAGCCAATTTGCTTAAACCCTTCGACTTGTCTCGCTTTTCTTTGCTGGCGAATCCTTTCCGGTTTGTTGACTTGACCTAGGATTTTGTCCGTCCTTTCCATTACTAGTTTCGTGTAGGAAACCGGTAAAACCATTATTTTCACCACTAGCTTCAATCTTTACTAGTTTCACTATGACCTTTCGTAACTTTGCTTTTCAGCACTATCCAGGAAAACTGGTGACATCCATGACTTCGTTACATTTTTTCCCAACTTTGTCCACCCAGGCCTGCAGGGGGATGCACCCTGGCTCAGCTAAGAGACGCCTTGTTGGTGCGGAGACCCGGATGACCTCGTTGGCTGCGTGGAGGTGCCCCTTTTGTTGCTCCATTTTTTGGTTTTCACCTGGAAGTTTCCACGGGTTTTCTGGGAATTTCTTGGTGTTTTTTTTGCTCATTCATTCAAACTGGTTGCTTTCCTTTGCTCATTTCTTGTTTGAATGGATGGTCTGGTTGTGTTTTGTTTTTCTCAAAAGTGTATTCATTTGTTTGTTTGTGTTTGTTGTTTCTTGGTTTGTTTGTTTGGTTGGCCCTGATTCGTTGTTCTTGTGAATCTTCTCGTGCTTCGTCTTCTTCTTCTTCTTCTGCTATTGCGAGTGTGTTGTTGTTGTTGTTGTTGTTGTTGTTGTTGTTGTTGTTGTTCTTGCTGCTAGCATGAATCCTTCTTGCTACTTACTTTTATTCGATGATGATTGCAGGATTTTAGATGGTTTAATCTATGCCTTTGTGATAAGATCATCATCTCATCCCAGACAGCGATATTGCGATGTGACACGTCCATGAAGTTGGCCCCAAGACCCGAAGACCAGTTGTATGATCCCTGCGACCGCAGAAATTGTTTGAGCTATCCCACATGTCAGATGTTTTTCCTGGAGTATTCCTCAGTAGTTTAGCTCGTCAAATTCCGCTCATTTCCGCTACAACATGCTCATATATATATATATATTTATATTCATATATATATATATATATTTATATTTATATCAATATATATATATATATATTTATATCAATATATATATATATATTCTACCCCCTGGTATGTATATGTATATTTAAATGTATATATATATATATATTTATACATTTAGAGTCTCTTATCCCCCCTTTGATGAACATTCTCTCAACCAATAATCATGAGAATAATCTAAAAGAAACGATTCATTACAAACCTATTGTGGAGAATAACTTGACCACTGATCTTGGGGGTACCATACATACATATATATATATATATATACATAGTATATATATATATACATAGTATATATATATATATACATATACATAGTATATATATATATTTCTGTCTAAACATCTATAGATGTAAGGATTGATACATGCTAAACAAGGCATCAAACATTTGGCAAAGTTTGGTGCATCCGATCTGAGGCTCTAGCCGTGCCTTCACAGGAGAAGCGCTGTCAATGTCGGGTGATAGGTCTGCAACATCACTAGACAGGGCACAGCTATGACAGCTATGACAGCTATGAGGGTATTCCAAGGGTATCCCATGACCCATAGCATTCATAGCATCCCGTAGCCAAAGGGGCTCAATTGGACATGACCCTCACCCAGCAATCACAAAAGTACATACTGTACTTTGTAGACACAAGACTCCTAAGTGTAAAAGGCCTGGTGAGGGTCATTTCTGCAGTAAGTGGAAACCTCGGTTTGCTTTTCAAGTCGGTCATCATAGAGGTGAATGGACCTTGATTTCCCCTCCCTGACCACCTGGCGTAGAAATACTAATCTCAAAAAGACCCCATCAATCCTGGAAAAAATCGCTACGAAATTCAATAAAATCAATGAATCACTACATACGGACATCATTCATCATACCTTTTGCCGGAACAGAATTCTGTACGGAATGTCTCGTCGTTCGTTATTCTGTATGGTTTGCAAAGGTTTTGTGTTGAGCGCAAAGCGCATCGCCAAGAGCTCCATTTTTTTTTCCCTCGAAACCTCGGATCCTTTAGGATCGTATGTCGCAAGAGTTGTAGATATCCATTTTGGTTACGGGTTCCGCTGAACCAGAAAGACGCTGAGAAAGGGGATCATGATTCTCATCACTTTGGGAAGCCCAACCTAATAACAATTATGTGGTAAATGTAGTAGTTTCTCAAAATAGGGGAAGCCCCAAATCATCCAATCTAGACCATTTAAAGTAGTAAGGCAACCATCTTTGGGCGTTCCCCTGTTGTGAGAAACCACCATGTATGTTGGAGAATCCAAGAAATTTCACCAGTGAACCCAACAAAAAGCTGAAAGCCTTGCGAAAAGTGGAAGCTCCTCAGTGCCTCAGGACGGCTCCCGGCGCTACATCTACGCGCCCTTCTTGGGCCGTGTGGGAGCCTCAAGGGCCAGCGGGGTCTGCAATCAGTGCCAGTGGAGGCCACCTGGTTGACAGTTCTTCGAGGATACCAACTATGATCTATGATGATCCATGATTATGTTACCAACTATGATCTGACTATGTTGACTATGATCTATGTTACTAGTAGACAGACTAGGTAGTCAATGGCTTTGAAAAACGAACCCCTACAGGAGGGACGAACTGAACAGTAGAGAGGATATAAACCATCAAATATGTACATTATACAGTATACAGTCAAAAACTGTTGTCTATCATTCTGTTGCAGGGGAACAACAGCTATGGTGGCCGTGCTTATCGTCAGGGGATGGTCACGGTGAATCCTAGGAAGCTATGTTTGGAGTCGGTTCCCTGCATGTTTGATCTCCACATTTTCCACATTGAAATCCCTTTTTGACAAGCCAGAGACTTGGAGGATTTCTGGAGCACGGTTTGGCCAGACCTGTTTGGGTTCAATTGAAATGACCACACTTCCAGTTGTGACCAGTTGTAGTAAGGTTTCCCTCAGTAATGCTTTCACATGTGCAAAGGCATGATTTATATTTATATATATATATATACATATTCTTTTGTAAAGATATATACACATATATAAATCAATCAAATGTTCGAAGTTCATTGCTACTTCGAATGGCCCAACTTTGGTGTGACGAAAGCATCGAACATCCCATGGACTTTGGGCTGCCCCAGCCCCACTGGAAGGACCAGCGAACTGCTGACGTCGAGACGTTGTGTGTTTTGTCATGACATGGGTCTGATAGGAATCATGGCAGGGTTGGGAGGCCAAAGGAAGCTTTCTGACAGGTTGTTGGAGTGAAAAATACCATGGGCACAGCCAGGCGAAGAATGGAGAGATGCTGCGCTGGCAAGGAGATGTGGGAGGAGGCGAAACGCCACTGCCATGCGATGGTTTTCGTCTCTGCAGTTTTGATGCATGGTTTAGAGATGCATGATTTGGGATGTTTGGTTTAGATTGGTTTGGAGTATTTGGGAACAGAATTCGTGAGACTGTTGAACAAGCTCCGTGAGATTCAGGATGTTTGGCAAGTTTATCAGCAAGGAGCAGCTTGTCAGATGCTGTTAAGAAAATGGTTGCATGAAGTCCTGTGTCAGAATAGAAATAGTTACTGCTTGTCGAGTTTCTGGCACCGATTTCAAGAAGGATTTTTGTCATTTGCTTGCGGTTCATACAATTTACATTGCGTCTCCAAAGCATGCATACATATTCCGCGCGCTCGTATTATTCAGTGGAGCAGACCAACAACTCAACGACGTGAATTTGAAATGAAAAGGAATTCAACGGTGTCATGCTTTGTAGTTTCAGGCTTGCTGTATGCAAGTTCATTTCTTGTGTGCCTATCACAACGTGTTGAATCTCTTAGGAAGAGTATAGGTGTGAGTAAACAGCTAAGATCCGGTTGTCTCTTCATACTTTGCCACTGGTTGAGGAGGGGACTTGGGCTGGAAGCACTTTGACTCCGAACAATTTTTGCTTCAAATTCAGTTGCAAACACAGGAACTGGATGTCCCACAGTGTCGGCACAACAATCGCATAGCCCCTGGCAGATGGTTCCGAAGGTGATGCGGCACTTTGATATGATATGCCGGGATAAAAAGACAAGCTTTCTCTCAGTGTGATGTCAAAAGGTGAAAGTTCATTTCCCGTACACAAAGCGTGCGACACCAACAACGACAACGATACCTTCCTTATTCAAACACCCATTGAAGCGACTGCAGCAGGATTTGCGCTTGTGCGACGCCGTTTTGTTCCTTTCATGGTGCTTCGATTTGAGCCTCTGTTTGTTCACAGTGTGTATGCCAATGTATTTCTTGTTGTGCTTTGAGTGCTTTATGTCGACTTGGTGCTGGGTTCATGGCAGGCCATGAATGGACGTGTGTCTTGTCTTCGTCGTGATTACAGTTACTGTACATAGGCATGGCAGAATAGCATGACCTGAAATTTATGGAATAAAATGACGTTTCATGGAATGAAATTGACAATCCACAATTGAACGAGATGGTTTGTCTGGTATGGTGTAGTATGGTATGGCATGCCCTCCAACACTCGTGTTTCCATGCTAAAGTGAACAAAGATTGATGATTGGTATCGGTTAGAGAGAGAGAGAGAGAGAGCGAGGGAGGGAGGGAGGGAGGGAGGAGGAAGGGAGAGGAGAGGAGAGGAGAGGAGAGGAGGGGAGGGGATAGGACAGGAGAGGAGAGGAGAGCAACCGAAGTCACCTGTTCCATGTTGCCCCCCACCAAAAATCTATATCTATCTGCATACACATACCTGTGTGTGTATGTATTGTTTGCTTGTTTTTGTCGCCCTTCCATATCAATAAAACAGTATTGCAGACCTGCAAATGATGTCAGGTGACACACTCACCACGGGCCACCTGAAGAAGCGCCCGCGCACCGGTTGATGGATCGGCGAACCCAAGATGTAGGGCCAGGGTGATCTTTCATTATTTTTTTCAAAAGAGATCAAACATCAACAGTTTCCCAGCAAACTTCCCCATCATTTTGCAATGTCCATGGGAGATTCGCAAGCAACGTATGGTAAAGATTGCGAGTCATGTCAATTTTGGTACTTCCTGTAGTAATTTGCTTTACTTCTGGTTTCTGGATTTATTTGGAGAGCAGAGAGGTCCCTGGCACCTAAAAAAAGCGCGTCCAGAGAAAACTCTTGGCGCTCGTTGAAAAAGGGCGGAGCAGAAGTCACAGGGATGCACAGGGTACCAATTGGGGCCCACTTGTGACTTGGAAGTCTACAGCTGGAGACCAAGAGCCGCATGAGCAGTGTTTGTTGTCTGACCTAGGGATGTATTGTTCGGGATGGAAATGATCATTCAAAGATTGCACACAAATGGGATATTCTTGGAATGTTTGCTTTCCGCATGTGTTTCGGTTCAATGGCCGCTTCGTGGTGAGCAGTTCTGCAATTTGAGAACCAGAGGGAAGCACCGCCATGGAAGAGGTGGCGGGGGATTTGCTGGAAGCTCCCGAGCAGTACATTGTGCAGCAGTCCAACTGCGCCACCACCTACCCAGCAGGACTGGCCGCGGCGATTGCCGAGAAGTTTCCCCATGCGGACGTGTACAAACCCGAAGCGAGGAAACGAAGAGGCACAGAAAGGGGCGATTGCCCGGGCACCATTGCAGTGATGGGTGGCCCTTGTGCGACCGAAGAGCAAGAGAAGAGGGGCGTCATCAATGTCTTTGGGCAGTTTTGCCCGGGAAAGCCCAATAAACGGACTCGTGGGCGTGTGAATTACAAAGGCATTGAGGCTGGAATAGACGTGGTAGATGATGAGCAGCAGCGTTTGGAGTGGTTCAAGGCTGCATTGCAACAGATTGCAGAGTTGCCAGACCTAGAAAGCGTTGCCTTTCCATACCAGATTGGTTGTGGCCTTGCTGGTGGAGATTGGAAACAATACCAAGCTGCACTAAATGACTTTGCCCAGCAAGTGAAGGATCAACATGTCCAGGTGGGGCAGAGGATGTTTGTGGGTTGTTCCTGGGTGCTCCAACATGGTGCTTCATTCTAGCCAGAATATTGCATTGGTTCCTACCTGTTTTGGAAGCAGAGAACATATTATGCATTCGTTAGCTGGTATATGTCTGTCTAGTATTATCAGTACTATTACGCGCAATTCCCACCCTTTGCCGGGAAACTTGAACATTGTACCACAGTATATCACTCAGCAACTTGGAGAAATTACGAAAACGCTGGCTATACGCAGCGATTTGTGCTTTAGGACTTTGTGGTTTACAGTTTATGGTTTTAGGGTTTAGGGTTTAGGTTTTTGAGGTTTGGGGTTTTAGGGTTTGAGGCTTAGGGTTTACAGTTTTTCGGTTGAGAAGCAAACAACAGCGGGCCTGCGCAGGAATTTGAGGGTCCAGTATGACAAGCGATTGTGCACTTGTAAGTTTCCGGGCAAAGGGTGGGAATTGGTCGTACTATTACTATGATTATTCTGGTACAGGTACCTATGTGTGTATTTATATCAAAAACCATTGTTATGCAATTTAACGTAATGTCATGCCATGTGATGTCATGCAACATCATGTTATATATGTAATGTAGTGAAGTTGTAATGTAATGTAACGTAATGTAGTGTACTGTAATGTAATGCAATGCAGTTCAATGTAATGTAATTCAAAAATGTATGTAGGTATCTGTGCCTGCATGCAGCACGTGTATATATTCACATAATTTCACATATATACATATGTCAATGTGTGTGTACGTGTGCAAAGTTCAGCCAACCAAATTATAAGCGGCACATAATCAAACGATTTGAGATAGTCCACTGCGATCTATTGCAAATGTGACCCAGCCCTTAAGATCAGAGAAAAAGAGACTCTTCATCCTTCTAATGCCCCCGAGCAATGCAGGTCTGGAGATGTTGAGTAAGAAGATGTTTGACTATAAGTAGGCAGTCTTGGGCTTCGGAGTCTCATAATCCAGGGTGTCAATGTATGTGCTCTCTTTGACCCTGCATAAATTGGGTGTATATAGAGTGTATACTTTTGCATATGCATATGTACAAACACAGCGGTACTTATAAACCCCATCCGCCCATCCGTCCATCCATCCGTCCGTCCGTCCATACATCCGTGCAAACATGCATACCGACAACGAGGATACAAATGTAATGCGCATGTAAAAGCACAGAGACCCCTGATACCATGGCAGGTGAAGCTCTACAAGATGCCTGAAGCCGCCAAACCCTGCACCGATTGTAAGAAACTGGCAGGGCCTGGTGCAGGGCGGGCCTGGAAATCCTATTGGTATTGTACATCTTGCTACGACAAGTACTGAGATGACCGTCACGTTGTCACCTTCAGTGCACGTTGAAGCAGTTGCGAAACCAAAAGGCTGCGGCGCTCAACAGCGGTTGTCATCGAGACACAAAAAGAAGATATGGAACCTGTTCCACTTGCAAGAAGCAAACAAGTAACCCGTGAGAAAATTCTTGGCGCACTGATGAATTCAGGAGATTCTGGAGCATTCAAGGAAGGAAAGACCACAATATCTATGTACATCTACACAGAGCCTGAGGAAACTCAGCAGAGACTTCATCATCACATAGCTCTGGTGTCTATTTAAAAGTCGGCTTGCCAATTTTCAGCCAGCTGGGTTTCTGGTTCTTGGCGTTTAGCATTTCCGGCTCCCTGGAGCCGACATGAAACATGCTCCATCCTGTGAGAACTAAGCCACAAGGCTGGTTGAAAAACGGGATTTGTGAATGATCAGAAATGTGTGTTCATGGTATTGCAGAAATATATAGAGGGTTGTGGCGCATTGCAAACAAAGCACCTCATTTTGTTGGCCATCCAGGCAAAGAGAGTTGTATCAAGGAGGGAGAACAGATCTTTTGGGGCGCTGTAGACACTACACCAACAATATGGAAATGGGTTGAAACCCAACTAGTTTATGAACAGGTATGCGTCAAAGCTATGTTGGCTATTTTGTAGGTGCTCATGCAATGCACAACATCGAAGCGGATCGGGGTTGTAGCCCATGTTGCCACTAAGCGTGGGTGGTGTTTTGCGACGTGCAAAGGTCCTGTAGGGCATGACTCACCCTGAGGGGCTCCTTGGTTGGCGACCTCAGACTGACCAAATGTAGTCCGACATTGACCATGTGGTGACTGGGGAAGGGCCTCAGCTACCACTCTTTCTCAATGGTGGCCTCACTGGTTTGAAAAGAAAGAACTTGACCTTCGAAGCCTCAGATTCCGGCGTGGAATCGAACACTTTTCCACACACCTTTTTCAGGGTTTATATATGTCATGAATGAAAAGGGGTGGTCGCTTGCATTGGGATCACTATCGCCAGTTTGGCATTTTGGAAGTGGCTGAAGTGATGCTGCGATTGCCGGGCTCAGGAATGTAGCCTTCATGACCTTCCAAAAAGGGAATTTTAGAACGTCAAGCCTCATCATTCAAACTGCCAAAGACTGACGTTTCAATTTTGAACGTTTGCAACTTGGCTCCTTTCTGCGTAGCTGAAATCCCAGAATTTTGTTAGGTTTTTTGTTTCAGTTCTCTTACTCATCACCAGCGGCAGTCAACCAAGGGGACTACCATCAGGAATCAATTCAGAAACCCTGGCAGGCCTTGGGTAATTATACACCCAAAAACCATCTGGGGCTTTCCTCGGGGCTACCCCCCAGACCATCCCATTTGGCAACCAGCACCTGGTAGCAATCCGCTGCGGACCGGCCCCCACGAATGGATGTTTTCGTTCGAGGTGGGCTGCTTGAAAGCTCAACAGATCGATAGGGTTGGATGATAAGGTTGGATGCAGCTAGATCTGTATGTGGTACCTGTTTGTATGATAGATACTGTCGCCAGACGAACATTTGAAGAATCACGTGCAAGCTGACCTGTCGCAAGATATAGGACAAAGAGCTGGAGGCTTAAGCAAATACCTTGTCAGCAATTGCCCAGCGTTCCAGTGACGAACATGTTCGGATCCTTTGACGCCAGATTTGGTTCGGTGTAGAGTTTCTCATTTAGTTTTGCATTCTTCAATCGACTAGAGTGTTTCCAGCCCTTAAAAGACTTGAGTGTTTTGTTTCTGCGCAGGTGTGGCACGATGAAGAGAGACCTGAGCGCAGCTGCCTGCACTGTGCCAGATTGCGTCATGTCGTTTAGCTCCATCTATCTATCTACCCATCCATCTATCTACCTATCTATCTGTCTATCTATCTATTTATCTGTCTATCTACCTATCTATCTACCCATCCATCTATCTACCTATCTATCTGTCTATCTATCTATCTATCTGTCTATCTACCTATCTACCTATCTATCTATCTACCTACCTATCTATCTATCTATCGATCTATCTATCTATCGATCGATCTATCGATCTATCGATCTATCGATCTATCTATCTATCTACCTACCTACCTATCTATCTATCTATCTATCGATCTATCGATCTATCGATCTATCGATCTATCGATCTATCGATCTATCTATCTATCTACCTACCTATCGATCTATCTATCGATCTATCGATCTATCTATCTATCTATCGATCTATCGATCTATCTATCTATCTATCTATCTATCTGAGTATCAGTGTGTATAGATACATATGCACTCGACTTAGAAACAACGATAAAATAACATATTTGGTTTTTGTAGATAGCAGCATATGCATACAAACCTTGAATTGAATTCGTTGACAGGGGAGCCTGTACCCAAGCTGTTGGTCCGAACGGTCTCGGTTCGAACCGCTGAAAACACCAGGGTCACGAAGGGTTGCGATTGTTCTCTCAGCACCCGGTGGGATTTGAGAACCCTTGGAGCTGTCTGCACTACCTGGTTGCTGTGTAACCCACTAGCAGGAAGGAATGCCTGACCAGAGTGTATATGAGGTGCAGGGACCATACCTGGGTTTTTGAATCTAAGGAGGATATCCAAAAAAGTTCATATGAACATGGATCAAAGCTCCACCGCCATCACTGATCAAGTGGATGGGATTAATTTGGGCCTGTAACACTGGCAGGCTTTGGATGTCCAGAGGATCTTGACACATCAATGAATCATTGGCATGTTTGGTATCCCCTGGGTATCCCGTGGGTATCCCTTCATTATCCTATGGGTAATCCCCCTGCATCTAGGGACATCCAGGAGGACCGTCTCGGCAGGTACTGCGTCCAACTCAGAGGGCCTTGGTAGAGACCCTGACACGTTTGGGGGGCGGCTCCCAGGGCCTTGTTGGTCGGTAGGTTCGGTAGATGTGGGGGCGGCTCCTGAAATTGGGAACGGCCCAAAGTTATGGTTGGTTTGGTACTATAAATGGTTATAATAGTAGGATTATTGTGTCGATAACGCTTTGTACATGTTGATTCGGGAGGCTCCTTGATGCCGCTGGTTGCTTCTCTGGATTTGGAAGGTTCACACTTGTACATCTGCTTGCTGTAGAGACGTATCTCAACATTTTTTCACAATCACACACATCTATAGAAACAAATACTACATCTTTTCAGGACACTACTCTACATTGCTGTGCGTGATTTGGGGCAAGGTGACATGACATTGCTGCGGACGCGCATGGGGGAGGCTCACACTTTCTGTTGAATCGCCCGTGCTGCCGACCACTTCAGAGGTTAGAAGCTTTAGGAAGCACAATATAAGTGACACAGTGGAAGAGTTGCTAGCCCTGTGGCAGCTGAAACAGTCGTGGCTTTGGAAAGGAGTAGGTGAGGAGTACGTGAGGAGTACATGATTGCTAGTTGCATGCTACTGAAACATTGTCGTTGGGACCGATGAACACAACTAGTCATCAATGTGACCTCACGAGCAGACCAGGAGACCTCCAAATATGCAGGACGTGCCAAGCCAAATCTGCAGTTTCCAAGATTGACCGACGACACACGCACACACACACACAATGTACCTTCATGCGCAGTGATTTGGAACTGCTATTGATCAGCCTGAACCCTCAAATAAAATTCATTGCCAACAATGCATCCCTGCACTGCTCGCAATGGCAGCAGCTGGATTCGCTTCTGCACATGGTTGAGGACACTGGCAGATGAGTGATACTGTAAGGCCAAAGGAATCAGTTGAGGTGACAACAACGCGCACTTGTAGATATTCTGCGGTCTACTACAAGGAAATGTATACTGTAGGGTATGCCAGTTTCATCTTAGCATTTATCCATTTGTGATTGCCCGGCTCCGAAAGAATCGATATGTTGAATCGATATCTTCTGTCACCGAACTCCTCCAAGTTGGTTCTGTGCTCGTCCCATTGGTTTGGGAGTCATCCTGTTAGGAGATGATGCCTAGGTGATGAGCTCCACAAAGTGCCTTGACTTCATGAGTTGTTCATAGTCGCCTGGGTTCGTTGGGGATGGTCTTGGGGTTGTGTTGCCAGGGTCTTTGGTGTTTTGGCATCTGGAAATGGAATGAGAATTCCATGAAATTCTCAGAATTCTCAGAACTTAGTCTTTAAATGCAGCTTCCACTGAGGTGGATGCCTCTCCCTGGCCTTCTTTTTCTCCTTTGGCAGGTCCAGGCAAACTGGCGCCGAGTCCCACTGGTTCAAAGTTACGGTGCAAGCTTACGGGGATGGCAAGAAACCAAACACTTTTGTGTCTGTGTTGGAGCAGCAGTAAGAAACACCAAGTGAATCTTAGAAGGGCGTCATGATTCCCATGAACATCGTCAACAATCTCAATGATTGACACGTATTTTTCCTTCGAACACCTTCCATCTGTGCTATGGTAAAAGCACAAGCCTTGCAAATCAGCAGATGCGAAAACCATCATCTTTTGATTCACAATTAGCAGCCTGTTTATGCTATCCTTCACTATCAAGGATGGGTCGAAAAGAAGTTCTGGTTGTGATTGCTGTGATTGCCGTGTTTGCTGTGATTACTGCTGTTGTTGCTGTTGCTGTTGCTGTAGCTGTTGCTGTAGCTGTAGCTGTAGCTGTAGGAGTAGTAGTAGTAGTAGTAGTAGTAGTAGTAGTAGTAGTAGCAGTAGTAGCAGTTTTTGTTGTTGTTGTTGTTGTTGTTGTTGTGGTTGTGGTTGGTGTTGTTGTTGTTGTTGTTGTGGTTGTGGTTGGTGTTGTTGTTGTTGTTGTTGTGGTTGTGGTTGGTGTTGTTGTTGTTGTTGTTGTGGTTGTGGTTGGTGTTGTTGTTGTTGTTGTTGTGGTTGTGGTTGGTGTTGTTGTTGTTGTTGTTGTGGTTGTGGTTGGTGTTGTTGTTGTTGTTTTTGTTGTTGTTGTTGTTGTTGCTGTTGTTGCTGCTGTGACACCAGGGATTTCAAGAGACAATATGCCACATATTACCATCGCTTCGGATAAAGCACATGGCTTGACTTAAGGCAACACTCATTTGCGGCTAATATTCTCCAGTCCATATGTTGATGGCGAGCTGCTCTGGGGATCCTTGCAAACCAAGCCATGTATTGTCAGATTCCCAGTCAGCTCTCAACTGGGCGGTGCTATCCTCAACCTATGAGTAGATGAACCAACATGCCACAGGATGGTAAAGGATGAAGGATGGTGAGGTGTCTATGGTCAAGCCGTTGGGGCTTGGGATTACCTGAGGCCTTTGGTTGAACTGAAACCGCACACCTTTGGGACCGCCAGAGCATTGGGTCGGTCCCATTGCTGGAATCATGGCAGCCACGTATTTTTTGCCATTCCTTGTCCCCTCAATATCCCGCAATCACATTTGGATAGGTGATTTGTAAAGTACACCTGTGTGATCCATGATACCTTCAAGGACTTTTGCGGCCCTGATGACCATCATCAGCCGTACAGTTGCGTGCGGGGCAACCACCTCTTTCCATAAACCCCTACAAACACATGGACGGTCCCTTGCTTCTGGGAGACCTTCAGTGACTCAGCACTTCTTCCCTAGGGTTGCTTGGGGTCGTTGACACAAAACATCTAGGCTCCACGATTGACAGTATCAACAGCATATCAAAAGCCCTGGTTTGTTGGCTCATTCAACCTGGTTTCCGGGGGCTAATCAGGTCTCATTAAACCTATGTTTAATTCCTACTAGCCAACTAATTAGGTAAATGCCTACCACTAAACCATGGTTAATGCTATTAAAACATGATTCATGCTGACTCGCCATGGTAGTGCCAACCTGGTTTCGTTCCGTTGCTGAATTGTGAGCCGCAGGTGGTCAATGCGCAAGACTATGTCTACGAGCAAATCACGGGTGGCGGATATTCTTGTTCCGCAAGCTACACAGACACTTGGTTCCGTAAATTATTCTATCTGAGGTTAATGTATCTGATTTTATCAAGATTACCTTTGGTATCTTACTTTCAGATGTTAATTGGAAGTGCACCAAAGGTGCTCATTATTTGAACACCTTCTGGTCAAGCAATGGCCAAGAATCTTAGATCCTGCTTCATACTGGTGGATACGATTATGGTCTATTCCACCAGGAGAACTCAGGAGAACCAATCCGTAGCAGGTCTCAGAAAATCAATCCTTCACTGAGTCTCGCGAAAGGTATCGACTTTTCCATGGAACTATTGCTTGGAGGGCAGACCGGGGAGACCTCCGCGCAAAGTTGACGGTTGAGTTGTTGGAGCACGAGCAAAGTCTTGGAGTGAGAAGAGTTCTTCACATCCACATCTATCCCAGCTACCCAAATTGAGTGTTTCTCAAAGTAGGGGCACCCTCAACGCATGCATTATTAATTACTTATGGTAGTAAAGCAAGCATAACTTGGGGGGTTTGTCTCAGGAATTCTTGGGGTACCCTGAGCCGTGCCAAGGACATAACTGTCGAGGCCGATTGTCAAACTGCCGCCACTGATGGGGAAGGCAACTGGTGGCTCGGACGCCATGCTGCTGCTTGGTGTTTCGAGTTGGGACCTACCAATGACTCGTTGATCTTGTTGAATATATTGTGATACATTCCATGATTGGTTGATCTTGTTGGATATATTGTGATACATTTGATATTTTCAATGATTGCTGATTGTGATTGTAATGCTTATTCATGGGCACTTGATACACCTTTCTGGATACCTCACTGTTGTGTATCCCAACCTGCCTATGCACACCTTGGCATCTTGTCCTTCACTCCTTCAATGATCCATGGCACGTCCAAGCCCCTGCACAGCCACTTGCCTCGGTTAAGGATAGGGCAGATTGACAGCGTCTCTTATCCCAATGGCTGCTCTATCGAGGCCTCTCTGCCAATGGTTGCTGATGTTGGGCTTTGGGTTTAGGCATTCCATAGTTCCGAAGTTGCACTGCTGGGGAAAATGTCCCAGATGGGTAGATTTGATTTTTTTGCCCAAGTCCACAGCTATTGCGGATGTTCGATTTGCCGTGTACGCTTGGGGTCTCCGCACCACAAAAGGGAAAGGTTTAGGTCTTTGAGATACTTATTTCATGCAAACACACACTGCGAAGATTCCACTACTCTAAAGTAGCACCAACACAAGTCCCCAAGTACACCGAAGTAAAGTACTCAGGACTCTTTTCACACAAGCATCTTGAGCCTTGAGCTCATCCTTGAGCCAAAGTATTTGGCCAGAAGTCAAAGTATGCACGGAGTGCGCAAAGTGGGCAAAAGTGCTGTATATTTCGCACGCCCCCTTGGATGGAAAGTTCCCAGTGTAAAGTGGAACTTTTCTATCCACACCAAACTAATTAAAGTTAAACTACTAGCACAACCATTTCGGGAAAGTATAGCTCTGACTCAAAGTTCTTTTCGATTTCGAGCTGAATTCAAAAGTCTCTTGCAAAAGTCGTGGTGCTTGGCGCTAACTTGTTTCAAAGTTATCAGCCTTAAAAGAAAAGTGTGAAAGTGTTCACAAGTCTGTCCCATGGAAAGTTCAAAGTTCCAAGGATTGTGATCCACTAAAGTCTTGAAAGTGTCACATGAGTCTGTACCATGAGAATGCATGAAAGTGCAAAGTCTCAAGTATCATGTGCACAAAAGTTGCAAAAGTCTCAACTGTGTCACTGCAAAGATTGCAAAGTATGCAAGTGACATGAATGCAAAGTATCAAACAAATTCACTCAAACAAATTCAAAGTTCCAAACGAATTCAAAACTGAAAAGTTGCAATGCAAAGTGATGTCATAAAGTTGTGGAAGCAAAACAACAACACAAAACCAAGCAAAGTCCGTTTATGACATCAAAGTCGGGCTCTGAGAAAAGGTCTCATCAAGTCCCTTGGAATCCAACCATCATAGTTGGAAATTTCCAAAAGTAAATCTCTACGCACGATCAAGTGGCCAACGCGAGTCAAAAGTGGCATCTGCTGAGGAAAACGCTGATGCTCATTAAAGTTCGCGTTCAGATACAAGTTCAAATGGTGGGCCAAAAAGTTGTGAGAGCACGCAAGTTGTGCTATTCCACAAACTGAAAGTGCTGAGAGCGGCAAAGTGACCGGAGTCAAAGGTGTGGACCCTATTGCCATAAAGTGGTCCAAAAACTGACGATTCCATATGTGAAGAAAGTTGTTCTCCACCATGGATGAAAGTAAATTCAACTCAAGGTTGACCGCCAAAAGTGTTATTCGCTGGTGGCCTGAGTCAACAAAAGTGCCAGTACGGTTATGCAGCATACTGTAAGAGTAAGTGCAAAGTAAAATCGCTGACCGTGGGCACAAACAAAGTTGCAAGTAATGCAAACAAAAGTGAAGATCTTCATGTGAAAGTCTTCCAGTTCTCAAAAATTGGGTTGCAAGACCCTCTGGAAGTGAAATCCAAAAAGTGGTTCTACAAAAAGTAGCTGGCAAAGTTGCCAACTGGTGACGAAGGATCTTCACCGACCGATACGCTAAAGTTTCCGGTGGGTGCAAAAGTTGAGATTCAAGTCCCAGAAAAAGTGCTTCTGAA
>VSDK01005549.1:161106-195656 GCA_009767595.1 Symbiodinium kawagutii | reverse complement strand
ATTGAGGAAACTCGTTGAACCTTAGACGATGAAGCGACCTCAGTCTCCAAAGTTCTCTTGGTTTCAACTTCAACCTCATCGTTCAATCTTTGCCTGTTTGGAAGTGGTTCATCATCCGCTGTTGTTTCCAAAGTTCTCCTAGCTGCTGGTGACCTCGGTGAAGGAGGTTCCTGCGTAGGCGTTTCTGTTGTTGGCTGATTCAAAATTGGATCTTGATTCGAAGTCGCCCCCTCCGACTGAGGAGGTGGTGGTGCCTTAAAGTCACCTGGAAAGATGAACTGGTCAGTCTCACGTTTGTTCCCATGTGGATCCCAAGGTGTTGCTTGAACAGAAAGTAAAAGTTGTTGATCCACCTGTTTGTCAGGTACAAGTCGTCGAACTGAACGTGTTTTGAAGACACCAGAAGAATCAGCAACAAAGTGAACATCTGATTCAGTACAGCGTCCAAGCCAAATGCCCAAAGTGAAAGAGGGTTCAGCTTTGGGGACATTGGGTTTCCTGAACTGAACAACTTCACCAAAGTTGCACAAAGAACCAACATATTTTCGACCCCATCGCTTCTCATAGGCTGAAAGTCCATCAGCTTTCTGAAGGTACCGATTCATCAACCACTGTGCATGACGAAGTAACCACGCATAGATTGGTGAAGTCACTGACAAAGTGATACCAAATCTTTGCTCGAGGTCAAGTTTCAAAGTACGTATTTGTCCATACAAAGTAGCCTGAAGATTTCCTACGGCACCCTGAGCTTGTTTCCAACCTTTTGGGGTTTTCCTGAGTGAAAGTCCACCAACTTCACCAGTGACAGTTTCAGCGATTGCCACAAGTGATGGCTCTTGGTCACATTGCAAAGTCCCAAAAGTCCGTCCAGTCTCAAGTACAAACCTCCTAAGTTCAGAAGACGAGTACACTGAACGACCCTTAGTTGGAATCACTACTGAAAGTCCAAGTCCAGAAAGTACATCAACAGCGTTCAAACAAGTTACCTCAAGTCCTTCCTTGTCCTTCATGAAGGAAAAGTCCATTTGGATCACAGGTTGACGAGAGGAAAGTTTCTGACTGTGGTTTTGTTTCGACTTGGATTGAACACAAAGTGGACACCAGCTGCGAAAAGGCAAGTGTGTCAAATTGTGTTCCAACCTTTCAATTTCAGTAGGACCCTTTGGGATTGGTAACCCTTTCGGCCTTTGACCGGCGAAGTCATGCTCGGGTTCTGGTGGAACTTCTTGCAAGTCAAGTTCTTCTTTGGTGAAGAAAGTTGCTCCAGTGAACGGCTCTTCTGAAAGTCTGTACACATCTTTTGTTCTCCAAAGTTCTGGTTCTTGAACAGTCACTTCAAAAGTTTCAGGGTTCACCATGAAAGTCATCCTATCATCACCAATTCCATGAATCTGTTCTTCATTCGGAGTGAAAGTGAGGGTTCTCGGCCGATAATGAATCCTAACCCAGTAAGTAGGAAGTTCAATCCAGATGTCATGAACAAACGGTTTACCAGTGAGAGGATCATCAACCGAAAGTTGTCGAACAACAGCTTTCTTGTGGGCTTCAAGTGCTGCAGCCTCATCAGTTGAACCATCACTAGATTCAACCAAAAGTCGACGAAAGTTCTTTTGAACGTCCTCAGTGGCAAGTTCCTGAGAAAGTGTCTGTTTGACAAGTGACTTCTTTGGTTGAGGCAAAGTGTCTGCAGGAACCATTGGTTTGGGAGTTTCCTCAACTTTCTTGGGCGCAAAAGTTGGCAAAGTTGATTGCTTTCCCACAAGTCTGGTTCCAGTGTCCTTTGATTGCAAGTGAAAAACGGTTCTTCCCCTAAAGTACCGTTTGGTCCTTTGACAAGGGTCTCCCACCGTACGCCAGTTGTCAACAAAGTGTTCTCTGGTACCATCATCGTACTCAAAGAAAGTCTCCCTCTTGTCAGCCAAGTCAGAGAGTTCAACAGGTCTATCACTCGTACCAGTTGGTGAAAAGTAGGTCTTCCTTGGTCGTTTGTGATGCCTGATCAAAGTGTTCTCCTTGAGCTCCCATTTATCAGTGTGGTAAAGTATTGGTTTCTTAAAGTTCCCAGGAAGTGGTGCAATCCTGATGTCATCTTTACCACCTGGAGCAAAGTGTGAGTGAAAGTAATCACAAACTTGTCCAAATTGATTGGGATCAAAGTCCTTCATGGTTGGGCAAATGAACAAAAGTGATCCATGTCGATGAATGTTCATGCACTGTCCAACCGGTGATGTCATCGTGGAAAAGTCTCTACCTAGTTCAACCTTGTAGCCTTGCAACAAAAGTCGAGAAACAGACAGAACACTGTAAGGAACATCACAAACGTAAAAGTGCAACCAGAGTGAAATACCATCAAGTTCAAACTCAACAAGTTTTCTTCCATAAACATTCAAAGGTTGACCAGAAATCGACTTCAAAGGTGGTGGTTTGCCTGACAATGGTAAAAGTGGCCAGTCCGGTGCAAAATCCCGAGGGCAGCAACTGGCAGCGGCACCTGAATCAAAAAGTATCCAGGTACTTGAACCAACCATTGAGGCAATCAAATGTTCATTCATCCATGTATGGGTCAAAGTAGGTGGTGTTCGAACTCAAACCATAGTCCATCATCGTCTTGAAAGTGGGTGAAAGTCCCGGGGGTGCAGTAGTGACTGCAGAAACGTTGGCCTCAGCGTTCTGATTCAAAGTAGATCCAGATCCTGGCGCCTCAAGTGCCAAAGTGGCATCTGCAGGAAAGTCCTGCCAAGGTTCCTGAGTGTCCCAACCTAAGTACGAGTCCATCTCAGCCCAAAGTGCCTGGTCCACCAGGTCATCAACAGCACTGACGTACTGATCATCAACAAAGTAACCTTCAAAGTTCTCATCAACCCACTCTTCATCATCACCCCAACCGAAGTAAGGGTCATCCTCCAAAAGTGCACTCAACCGTGCTCGTGGGCAGTTGTCCTGAATGTGGCCAAAGTGACCACAGTTCCAACACTTGGGCCCTTTGCCCTTTCCCTTGCTCGGAACCGAAGTACTCGAGCTTGCACCTGAACCAAAGTTCTGACTAGGAACCGAAGTACCTTTTCCTTTTCCTCCAAAGTTCTTTCCTTTACCTTTTGCTTGTGCGTGAAAGTTCCAGTGTGCTCCTTTTCCTTTTCCTTTGCCTTTCCTCAATCCTTTCAACAAAGTCAACTTCTTCTGTGTGCTGCTTGAAAGTTTTCCTTTCTGTTTTCCTTTGCCTTTCCTAAGTGCTCCTATGTCCATGGGTGCAGGGCCATTGGAAGTCAGGATGTGACGAGAACGAAAGTACTCAACGATCGTGGCACGCATCTGTGTGTATGTCGTCAAAGTGCGCGCGTTCAAACGCAAGTGCTGCTGCAACGCGCCGCTTGTCTTGTTCAGCAAAGTGGCAACCAAAACACTATCGGGCAGGACTGCACCAGATTGGTTCTCATACTTGGTCTTGACAGTCTCCCACGTATTAAAGTCTTGCTCAAACGTAGCAGGGTTGAATTTAAAATCCAAAAGTTGAGTCAACAAAGATACATGACGTGTTGCATCAGGAAGTGCAAACTTCTCACAAAGTCTACGCCAAGTCTCAAACCCGTTGGCTCCATCATTTTGTCTTACGATCAACCTAGCTGAACCAGTGGTCAAGTTTGCCAACAAGTAGTGCAATTTTCTTGAGAAAGTGATGGCTTGGTTCGTGGCTTGAACATCTAAGTCTCCCGTGTCCAAAGTGATCCTAAGATCAGCATCAGTGAGGGGTTGTTCACGGCCTTCTACATTCTCCATCAAAGTGTGCACCGTCGGGTCAAACATACTCACATAGGTCCTAAAGTTCCAACTCCATTCTTCCCACAAAGTTGGCTCTCCATTGTACTTCTCTGGGAGTGGTAGTTTCAACCTTCCTGCAAAGTCTTCTGCCATGTTCACTTCAAAGTTCCAAAGCTCCCTGGAGCCGGGAGCTCCGCTACCATGCGAAGATTCCACTACTCTAAAGTAGCACCAACACAAGTCCCCAAGTACACCGAAGTAAAGTACTCAGGACTCTTTTCACACAAGCATCTTGAGCCTTGAGCTCATCCTTGAGCCAAAGTATTTGGCCAGAAGTCAAAGTATGCACGGAGTGCGCAAAGTGGGCAAAAGTGCTGTATATTTCGCACACACACACACAACCAACCAACATCAACCAACCATTTTCACCACATGAAAGCGGAATTCCTTGACCTCTTTGGTGCACTTTTTGGGCCGAAATTGGGGACAGTGCCGCATTTTTTTCGCCAGATCGCAACCAGCGACATCTATTGGAACATCAGAAGCCAAGCCACTGGTGCCTTGCAGCAGGGACTGAACTCACTCGTGGCAGGAGGATATAGCAACCCCTATTCATCATCAACGATTCACCATCAACCATCAGCCATTGACCACCATCATTGATCGCTGTTCACCACAACATTTATGGGAAGGCTTTGCAACCCTCGAATTGCCCAGCAACCTATGTTTCTTAGAATCGGTTAACTGAGGTGGCATAATATCTTACGGTTCCAAAGGCTCCCATGCATTATCGGGGACGTTGATGTGCTGTCAAAACAATGCCACCTTGGGATGGTTTCAGTTCATGGACAGTCCCATTTCTAGGTTCTAGCGAGCCTGTGACCATCCAGTCTATATAACTTGCTCCCGAGATCGGACACACTCTAGCTTCGACAAAGGAGCGACATCCAAAAGGTCAGTTGGTAGATGGGTGTGCCACTTGGTTTACTCTGCGTTTTTTTACAATTCACTACGGAAAACCTGTCAAGGAACCAGCAGCAATCCCTTGCACCCCTGCTCTTAGCACTGCTGCAGTGGGCCAACAAACTTCTTTGCACATCTTGACCATTTCGAGCCCAGCAATTCTCCACAAAAGGACATTCTGAACTGCTTCAGCACGGCATATATGTGCAGATTTGAATGTACAGGTACCTATCTATCTACCTCTCTACCTCTCTACCTATCTACCTATCTACCTCTCTTCCTTTCTACTTATCTACCTCTCTACCTATCTGACAATCTACCTATTTACCTCTCGACCTCTTTACCTATCTACTTCCCTACCTACCTACCTATCTATCTATCTACCTATCTATCTATCTATTCTATGTATGTATCTATCTATCTACCTATCTATCTATCTATCTATCTAATCTATCTATCTATCTATCTATCTATCTATCTATCTATCTAAATACATAAATAAATAAGTATATATATATATAGATATATATATATACACATATATGTACACATATATATATACATGCATATAAATACATATACATGAAAAAAAATATACACATGTGTATGTGAAAATGCACACGCTTCTGCGGGTCCAAACTGTATTCCCCTAGTGAAGGCTCCCCAATGGGGGCTGGGGATGGCTCGGTTGGCACGACCCAGTGGAGAACAGCTCTGGGGTTTCTGCCGCCCAGCCTTGGCTCCCGATGGGACGACTTACGCCATCATCTGTCGACAGGCTTGGGACCCCGCGGTGCACGCATGGCTGTGTCAATGGTGGACCCTCAATGACAATGATTGGTAGGTTTCCCCCTGAACAATCATATTTTATGTCAGGTTTTCCAGTGTACCTTCAAGCGGATTGGAAGCTTTGTCTTGAGTGTGCAGTTCATAAACTCAAGAATTAGACTCCGGACATAAGAAGTCTAATGTGGTTGGTTGTCTACTCGCTGGCATCATTTTGGCGAGGAGCATCTCAATGCATGTCTCATGACTCAGGAAGCGTCTACAAATGTACAGGAAGGACTTTACTCACAACCACTGTTGAGCCACATGCACCCACCAGAATGGGTGAGTTGGCAAAGCATCATGAAATCTGCATGTTTTTTTCGATTTCATTTTGAGCTTGCATGGCCATTCGAAAAGACTTATAGTATATATGGTAGCAATATGGTAGCAATATTCTTGTTAGCTAATAGTTCAGTTTGCATATAATATATATATATATATACATCTATGTTATGTAGTATAGAAATGAAAGCCTGATTTGTTCGAACACCTCCCAGTTGAAGCATAGCCACCGTTGCAGTCCACCACTACGGTCACCAGCGTTACCACGACGGCCACCACCGTGACCACGACGGCCACCACCGTTACCGACACGACCACTTCGGTGACCACCACTTCACTGACCACGACCACCAGCTTGACGACCTCGGTACCCTGGCGATCGAAGGAGAAGCAATTTGCAAGTTTTGGGAATAAATCAACATATATATATATATATATATCTATCTATCTTTTTATCTATGCTGATAAGAATAGATATGTACATGTATACATTGTACGCTTACATACACATGAGTTGGTTTCATCATAAAAGCCGGTATACGACATCTATGGGCTGGTCATTTTCCACGACATCCTCCAGTGTGGGCCCGCAGGATTTATGTGAGGCGGGACCTTTGTTCAACTTGGGGCTCCCAGCAATGGGTTCGACCCCGCCGCTGTCAATTTGTGGCTTCCAAGCATCCCGAAGTCAGCATCTTTCGTGAGACCAAGGACACGAAGGTTACCTCCAATGACTTGGGACTAACGAATGATGGGACCCATAGACCGATTGATTGGTAGATAGTAAGATACAAAATCGTGGTTGGAAAGCCCGCATGTGTGTGAGTGGATGAGGACTCCCATGAATTCACGTTGCGGAGATTTTGATTAAAAGTTTGGGGAACCAGGAGGAACTTGGCCACCCAAGAGTATGGAGTTGGCTTGATGGTTGACAATGTTATTGTCGTCGTGGTTGGCCTGGGTGGTTGTTGTTGTTGTTGTTGTTGTTGTTGTTGTTGTTGTTGTTGTTGTTGTTGCAGCATTGTGGTCTTTGTCATCGTCATTGCTGCCCGTTGCAATGCCAGCATTTCCTCGTTTGGTTTGTTTGGTCGGCTGGTAGCGCCTGGTAGGCTGGCAGATTGGTAGCTTGGGATGCGAGTTGCACAGCTGTAGCACCTCCTTAGCTTTCCGCCTTGGCACCGAGTCCTCCACTGTCTCCACAACTTCCTCCACCATTTCCAGCACCACCAGCAGCACAGTGACGACGACTTCAGCGCCTCGGTCTGGGATGAGTCCTTAAGGGATCCTTAAGGACCGGAGAGTTCAGATGGGTTACTACGATGATCGGTACAAAGTGAGACTTGTTTTCAACTACTGCAGGAAACACTTCAAACTTTCAAACCCGCAGTGATCCTCAAACCAATCAACCTTCTTGGGTGCTTCAAATGGTTTTGTCTTCAGACAGCCAGCAACGCGACTTTGCTTCTAAAATCAAGCGTACCTGGTCCATGTCTTTAGACTTTTGGTCCGTAAGTTTGTTTGAATTTACCATAATTTTCCTGATTACAAGACTTTACAGGACTTCCAACCTGTTTTAGGACTTTCCACAGTGAGGGACTCCAGTGGCCGAGACCAGCAGTACATCCAGCAGCACCACGTCGACCACCACTTCGACCACTCCTCCAGACCTCTTCAATGTGACGTGGGCCGAATCCTACGTCCGCCCTGTGAAGAACACCGAAATCGCTTTGTCCTGTTATCCCACCAGTTGCAATGAGCACGCTGTGGGGTTGCTTGGACGTGGATAGTTTGGGATGCAGGCGCTTACATTTTTGACTCCACCTTGGGACGGCTGCTTGCAGAGTAAATGGAATTATTTTTGGAGTCATTGTAAATTTCAAGAAATTCCCCAGCAGCAATTAAGAGATCAGCTCAAACATTTCACCAGTGCTGTCAATTTGTAAACACTTCAAGTTGGCTGGTGTTCTTTCTATGGTTGTTTCAACAACTGTTGAGGCTTCCACCAACCTGCTTGCTCTCGGTACGAAACCCTTAGGTTGGCACGGGGGCATAGCATGAGTGGTTCGTGTAGCACCCGAAGCAATTTTTGGGCCGCTATACCACAGACACACCATTAGTTGTCATTAACCAAATGCCTACTACTTTCAGCTGGCAAAAAGGCAAGTGATGAGTGACCAGTGAGAACCACGATGTAAGGATGTGGCTCAGGTCATCCAAATCTCCTAACATATAAAAACAACATTGCAATAGCAACAACCCAGATCCTATCATTGCAATAGCAACTTATATGGGTTTCGTAATGACTTTTAGGGCCAACAACCCCGATGAACCCTGCCTGGGTCCAGTCCCTGCGGCAACCATTTTGCGGGGAATCATCACAAAAAAAAACGCAGGAAGTGGTACCCCAGGGATTTGTAGATGCCTGGGATGGCTACGAGTTGTGGCAGATAGAAGGGGCAGCTACGAAAGCACTGATCTCAGGACTTGGACCGAGTCGGTCCTTCCTTGTGCTGCTGGTTCTCCCCGATTAACCGTTCATAGCCAGCTACCAGTAATCCATTCATAGCAAACTATGATTACATAGTCATTTTATCTTGTTGTTGGTTATGACTGGTCATCATTGAGCCATTCGTAATATTGGTAGCAATGCGATCCTCCATTGAAGTACTACCTGATGGGAGGACTACCATAGCCGTGGAGATCCATCCAGGAATCCAACTGATCGGGATCCCTCAGCTGAGGTTTCTTGCTGCCATCGATCCATCGAGCTTGACCTTGGTCGACACCAGCTGTGAGTCCATCACTGCAACGCCCCAGCAGTGCCTCAGCTCCCATGCCTTGGTTTCGTTACATGTTTCTTAGAGAAACTTAAAGATCCATGTGAACGAAATTCAGCGAAGTTACAGGTTCACCTGGGAGGATAGGATAGTAATGACCCCAAAGTAGGGAGACACTTTTTCGCTTCCCCCCCTACTTTGGGGTCATTATTGTCCTATGCTCACAGGTGAATGGATCCTGTTTAGCCAGACCATCGAACAGTCAAGTCTCTTCGTTGATTTGTCAATCCGATGATACTCAATTTCTATGGTGGATTCTGCCACTGATAGGAATACAACAAAAGAAGTGGGGGGCTGTTGAATGATATTTTTGTCTATCATTTCACCTGGTAACAACGAATGTAGATCAATATATATATATATATATACATGAATGAATGATGATTTTGTTTATCATTTCACCTGGTAACATCTGATGTAAATAGACTTTTCATTTTTGGGTCTGTATACTTACTTAGTGTATATACATATATTATCTTCCATGTATGTGTCATACATATAGAAATATATATTTCTACATACAAAGAGAATTTTTTCGCACATGCACACAGTATATATGTATATGTAAATGTGTATCTACTGGTATGTATATACGCACCCCATTTATTGTATAGCATATATGCAAACACATACTTTCAATATTATGAACTGATGCCACGAAAATTACTGCCAACCAGCCATTCTTCTGGGTGCAAGAGTTTACCATAGTTGTTTTGATGCTACATACAGATCTTTTTAGTTGGATTATATGATCACTTTACATCCCAACAACATACACCATTCTTCCCGTTCGATTTTCATTTTTGCACGGTTGTAGACTAAGTTCATGTACTGGAGCTACTTTGCTGACTCTACATTCATGAGAATCGGCAGAGTACTTGTTGTTGATGGACCCCAAGTCAAAACTATTTGCATGAATCACCAAATGATGGCAAATTGCGCTGCATGTTCGGTGTCTTATAAAACTCAAAGTCAATTTTGACAATTATGCAGAGTTTAATTATGCATACATACAGGATTTGTTGACTGACATGAAAGTATACATGCGTATGTACGTACACACGCACATATATATATATATATAGATACATGGATGCATGTACACGTGCGTCTATATTCAGATTTACGGAAGATTTACCCTGCTGTGTTGGTTTGCAGTGCATATTTATGTATTTATGCGGTTGCGATTACCCATCCATTGTATGAATGATTCTTGCTGTTTATTCCTGTCCATATTCAAAATTGGAAATTTACTCAAAGCCATACTTAATGTTACCAGTCATATTTATCTATAAGCAAATATTCATCCATGCTTGTAGTCAGTGGCTTGCACCTCTTGTCCCATGTTTAAGTCGGCTCATAATCATGTTTGCATCTCAGTGGGTTAACAGGACAAAGATTTCTCCAATTCAATCTGAATTACTCAAAGAAACATGTTTCTTTTTTCATACACTCCGAAACGATGCATGTATGGCAAACAAGTCTATATTTGTGCAAAGTCATGCGCGCACACACACATACATACACACAATGTTGACAAAAATCTGGATATTTGCATTTCCCCGTCCACGTTTCATGTTTTCGGGCTGTCAAGCCTCCCAAAATCCACCTGTTGAGTGGTCTGTCTATTTGTTGAACATGTGCATGACTTGGGACCTTGGCGGCTGTAAGCAACACTTTCGCTGGGGAAACCCACGATGCTGTTCCGCTCCAAACGTCTCTAGGGGAGAAGACTTGCATGTTGTAGCAAGGCTGTCGGTTCAAAACCCTGATGCTGTGGGTGGACATAGCTGCTAATCTGGCATGGTCATTTACAGCCATGTATTTTTTGATCGAAGCACCCTTGGGGAACATTCAAACATTTGAGAAGCAATGAGAAGCAAGATCTTTATCTGATAGGATCTACACGCATTCAACAGACGGATATCACCACCACGCTTTGATCATCACTCCAAGTGTATAAGAGGCCATCTGGAAGATATTAAGACGCAAAAATATGCAAGAATCGTATTGGCAGATCATAATCAGATCATAATATCAGATCCAAGAAATTCCAAGAACTTGCAAGAACAGGTAAATTTTCTCAGGGCACTGGATGGCACTAGTAGATCAAAGGTCGAAACAAGTCATCCTAGGGTCGCCGCCCGCCGCGTTGCAGTCCTTTGACGGTCTATGATTCCATGAGCGCTCGGGTGGTTGTGAAGATCACAACACCCAACCATTTGTGACTTGGACCATTGAACCCCGGCATCCAGATTTGTTTGAGAAGGTTGAAAATGGCTGAGGGGTTGCTTAGCTTCCGTCACCACACAATTTCGATCTGAATTGTGTGGCAGCATACTCAAGAACGATCGGTTGCGATAGGGAAAGCACAAGCTTTGGCGCAGCATGTTCATTTTTGGGTGGTTCAGGGGTATCTAGTGATGGATGGTCACACATTCTGATGTGGCCGGTCTCAAGTGAGGTATCCTCAAGATGGGCCCAGCCCGGTTGTGGATTACAAGTCCGCTTGGGACTGGGGGCTTCAAGGGCCAGAGAGACTGTCAAGCAGGTCAAGTGTGATGACCCTCCAAGCTGTTGGTTGGTGTGAGACTAGGACATTTAAATAGTAAATACTAGTTATATATATATATTTATATATATATATACATTTCAAGATAAGCAATACTTCTGTATATGAACATTTACATATGGATGCAGATATGTTACATGAAGGATATGCGTATATGCGGGTGTTCATGTTTGCGTGCATGGATGCATGAGTATCTAGACTTTGAGATGTTGGACATCCACATGTAGGCCGTTGGTTGAAATCCCAAGTGGCAATTGTGTGAACACACTTACTTTCGGAGAGCCACAAGTTCACTTGGACAGCCAGGGGGTTATTTGTGTTTGGCCCAGGCTTGACCGTTGATGAGTTTAGCGGATGATGCTCAATGGTTGGTTAATAGTCAATTGAAGGGTTTTGAGCATTGCCTAAAGGAATTTAAAAGCTCAAGGAAATTAAATTTCCAACCATGGTTGGTTAAATTCTTTCAAATTCCTGGTTGCCCATGACATCAATAATGCAGCCTGTCAAAACAGACCGGATATCTGTTATGCCAATGCTTCTGGTCGGTTACGTCAAAGCCAGTGTCGGTTTATGATGATGAGGATGACTACAAGGGTGATGATGATGATGATGCTGATGATGATGATGATGATGATGACGACATGAGCTAACACTAGGCAAGCATAACTTTGATAGCAATCATCAACTATCAGACAAGAGAATTCATCAACAACGACACCCTTGGTACCTCGTAGCTTGTGTGGCCCAACTTCTTGGCATCAGCAGATCGGTGCAACTACCCGCAGTGGATGACCCTCTTGCAGCCCAAACGGGATGTGTGTCCTTCATTTCGCTGCCAGAGTTGCTGATACAGAAGCAGAAATCCGCACGCCACGGCGAAAGTTTGACACCCCAAAGCTGTTGATACTTGGGTGCCATGACCCGGACCTTTCGGGTCTTGGAAAATTGTTTGTGTTATGGAGGGATCTACCTGGAAAGAATCTGTCTCGTGCTGGTTCTGACTGACCTTGTCAACAGTTCCCGGGAGCGCAATGCAGGAGCCAGTGGTGGATTGGACCGTCAACTGGACTCTCCAGGTTCGACTGCTTTGAGTGGACGAGCATTGCCCGAAGCGACAAGTCATGGCTTTGTTTTTTTTTAGATGCAAAAAACCGGATGCTTGTTCTTTGCTGATCTTTTTGAAGATAGCATACCAGTGGTTCCTAGTGCATGTTGTTAGTCTTGTGGTGGTTGTGGCAGCTGACAAACTGCCTAGTAGGTAGAGTAATGAAAAATAGGATGATCCATGATGGAATCGGTGCTTACACACACCGCTTTTTGGATGGCTCGATTTGATGGACGTTTGTAGTTGAATAATGAGTTTGGATGAGCCGAGTTGACAGGTTAAATTGTCCAGGATGTTGGCCAAAACCTATGATATCATTTCATCAATAAACTCAAGAAGAGTTCAAAAACAGGATTCAAAATACCTCAAAATGTACAGGAATTGAAGAGCCCTGTCTATGCAAGCACGTTCCCAACCTAAAACCTTGAGAGCCCGGCGACATGATGATCACTCCATCTGTTCTCACCAAAGACCAAACTTTCCTTTGGGGATGGAGAGCATTGGAGACCACCAAAATGGATCTCTTTTTGTGGGATCAGATCCGCTGGAAACAGGTGGTTGAGGGGCAAGAGCTACGCATCGGACGAACCTACCGACTCTGCGTCGACAGGCCGACGGGGCTGTCCATAGCAGTTGCAACTGATCCCAAAACGTGTCCTTGAAAAAGCGAGAAGGTTTGGAGTCTCCTCACCTGAAATGGAGCAGTTTGGTGGATGCACTTGGGCAAAAAAGAATCAAGACTTTGCAAAGTTTGGGCCTGAAACTGGGTGCGGCTTGAGCAATCGCAGGACAGGTCCTGGAGGTTACAATGGCCTTCAGTCGGTGCCCCAGACCAGGCCAAGAATCGTGGCTAGTAATGCTTAAGCTGCTTAGGTGATGCTTCTTCGTGACTATCACAATTGGGTTATTACCAGTCATTTCATGGTTGGGGTATTTGTGATCGAGCATTTGCGAGTATCCATGGCACCATGGGTCACTGGTATTTCTCCACCAGCGGTTTTTATTTGCTTCCCACTTCACTCCCACTTCTCTCATTTTCTCACCCCGGCAACGGCCTTTGACACCCACTAGAACCCTGCCTCCCAGTTCTGTGCCAACGTGTGCCTCCTCTCTCAATGGTCTTCCACTGTCAAAGTTGGTTTTTTACATTTCTAAAAAAACAATTGGTAATAACCAACTGGTAATAACCAACTAGTTGGTGTATTTACATTTAACTAGCTAATAAAAACCTCGTTTTTTGTACATTTTATAAAACCTTTGTGTCTTCGTTGGTGGTTGCTGTTGGGGCTGGGGCTGGGGTTGAGGTTGAGCGACGTGGAGGAGGTCTTCGAGGTCTATGTGGCTGGAATTCGTTTTGTGCGCTCCTCAGGGCGTTCCAAACGGCGGCCGTGTTGAGATCCGTAGCCAAGAGGAATCGAATAAGTTCTCTGATTGAAACTGCTGGCGTTGTATGGATTCCTACTTGGATCCCTTGAGAATCCAAGTGGGGTTCTCTGAGACTTCTTTGATTGAAACTGCTGGCGTTGTATCATTTTCTGGGATACAAATCGTGAATTCACAGTCTTGGTTCGACTGCAGCTTCCTCCAGTTTACTTCCCAGGCAGATTCTGGGATCGTGGTTTCAAACAATTCCAGGTCAGGGCTGGGCTGCCGATTGGGATCATAGATTTGGTAGGCGCTATTAGGGAACCAGCACATTTCATGGGCGAATCGTTTCCAGCCATTGTTGTATGCATCGTATCTACATATGCAATCCACATTTATCTCAACATTGGCTTGGTTTGTGTTCAAGCTTGTCGTCCACTGCAAGTGGGGTAGTTGTCGTTCCTCTCCCTGTGGTTGATGACGATGGTGTGATAACTTTTTGGGAATCTGAGCGAGGATGTATCAAATTCCCGCAGCGTGGCGGGGTTGTCATGGGTTGTCCATACCCAGTCAATGGTTCATCGGAAGTGCATTTTCTCAAATTAATTGAGAGCCGACCAAAAGCGACAATATGGAAAGGGTGAGGAGTAATTAACTTTTGTGATGAGAGCCCCAGACATGGACATAGTATTTCAATAGACACTTTGTTGAATCTGTTTGTTCAAACATCATTCATGAACTCCCCAATATGGTAGTTTCTCCAAATAGGGACCCCTAAGAATAGCTGGTTTATTGATAATAATGACTAATCATGGATGATTTGGGGGTCCCCTCTTTTGAGAAACCCCCATATGGAACTCTTTTACAAGATTGAAATCACTGTTGACCAATCATTGCAATGGGATTGGAAAAGATTTCCATGTTTTGCTTGATTTTCTAGAATGATCTAGTGATATCTGGTGAGTATAGTATCTGGTAGTAAATCCGTCCATGATGGACACGTGTTCACATGTCATGTTAGACTGTTAGATGATACTATTGAAGTTTCAAAGATACCATTTCTTAGTTTGAAAAGTGATGCTTCAATGTTTCGAAGTAGAGTCATATCTTCAATGGAATGCAACTCTTGTTTTACTCTTTTGCAAGGCTACTGCATGGTTTGCCGAAAAAATCTTTGAGGTGATACTGCCTTACGGCACCTTTTCTGAAACGAAAACATGGCAGTGGTGCATCTTTTGCGGGAATATTCTTTTATTCAAGGAGTTGTTGAGAATCAGAATACATTGAATTACTTTGTAATATATTTGTTTCAAAGGACTTAATTCAATTCTTTGGACGGAATAATGGCCTTTTGTGAAAAAATCTGAAGAAGTTTAGTACCAAATTGCCCCTATTTGTTGCAAGAGCAATGCACTTCTGTGCTAGTGAAGCATTGCACAGTGTTGAATCTCGTAGAACCATATAATGCAGAATGCTTTCAAGACATGCCTTCGAATTTATTTCTTTTGACACTACATAGTCTTTAAGATATGCTCTAATGTTCTTCAAGACTACGGAGCTTGTAAAACACAGAAGTCCCTGCTGCAATCTTGAGACAGTGGTCACCCTTCCCTGGTGGAGCGCATTTTCCAACACAAGCTCTGTATGCCAATGATGGGAGTCCCTGCTGCCAATGTCATCGGATGGGTGTCCCTTGGAAAGGTTGGCTGCTGAGCCATGTCCCAACCAATCCGATGGTTTTTTTTTGTTTCCTTTTGAATTTGGGCAAGTCTAGGCCTGGTAAAAAGAACAAGTAAGAACAAATTTGCAAAACTTGAGTGTTTCAAATGTGGAGATGTCGAGAGATACGTTGGGTGAAGATCCTAGACATCAGAAGGGCACCGAGCATGGACAGTGTAGATTTATATATTTCATCATAATATTTTCAGTACATAATAAACACATCTAAACATCAAGACAAGTCTAACAACACATTTCGGAGACAGCGCTCCAACATGAAAACCTCGCCCTTCCACAGGCTGCAGGTGCTTTGCGAAGCCACTGGCGATTTGTATCAGTTGGGCTGTCAAACTTACACCAGCTGCCAGGAAGCAAAGGAAGCAGTTGCTGCTGAGGGGGTGGTGTTGGGTCTCACGGTCTGGTCATTTATTGTGGGTTGCAGGGGTGGGTTGCGACCCTTCAAAAAATGGCACCAGAATCAGAATCCAACTGACGAGTGGAACAAACTGAGCGATGTCCGAAACTGTTGGTCGGTTGGGATGTGAGCTCGGGTCAGTACTTTTGCTTACAAAATCTTATTCACCATCACTTCGCGATACCATCTGACTAGGTAACAAGCCTTGCAATATCCACTCTCATGAATCCTCTTGCTGTTTGATGAGTATACCAAGTGTAATCAGTTTTGGATTTTGAATAAGTACAAGTGATCGGTCGTCCAAAATTGTGAGAACCACTTAATGCCAGCACCAGAATTACGGCATGCTTGAACATATGTTTTTTGCACCACTACTCTCGTTTCTTACTCGTAGTTGTTCCAGGTCAGTACACCCTACTTGGACTTGCCAAAACCGACTAATATCTATCCATCTATCTACCTATCTATCTACCTATCTGTCTACCTATCTATCTGCCTATCTATCCCTCTACCTTTCTATCTGCCTATCTATCTATCTATCTACCTATCTATCTATCTATCTATCTATCTATCTATCTATCTATCTATCTATCTCTCTCTCTCTATCTATCTTTTTAACCATCCATCCATCCATCCATCCATCCGTCCGTCCGTCCGTCCGTCCATCCATCCAAATACATACGAGTATGTGTACCATATGTGGATGCAATTTCGGTGAGAAGGTCACTTAACCAATGTCACAAGGATACCATCCCCTTTCGGCTAGACATCGAGGTTCCAAGGTTCCGAATTGATGTCCTTGGCAATGGCCATCTTTACCAAGGCTATGATACAACATCTGCATCCGAAGTCGTGAATCCAGGCGCCCTTCACAGCAGAGTTTCCCCAAGAA
Organism: Symbiodinium kawagutii; assembly: GCA_009767595.1. Classification (NCBI taxonomy): domain Eukaryota; class Dinophyceae; order Suessiales; family Symbiodiniaceae; genus Symbiodinium; species Symbiodinium kawagutii. The sequence goes on along the minus strand of VSDK01005549.1, from coordinate 178,922 downwards.
AAAAATGTTTATAGTTGTTCGTTGCTGCTGCTGCTGTTGTTGTTGTCATTGTTGCTGGGATGATGTTGGTCATTGTCCTCGTTATGATCTATTTGCTGGTCACAACCTTGGAGGCATTTGAGTTTTCTCAATTTTGATAAAGTAAGCATCCCAACAAAGAGGATTCAAATGTTCATCTTCCCTCTTGAGACGTTCAAGCAGAGTGCAGGCTTTTGAGGCGCCGGCTTTTCTTGGCCTCAATTTTTTCACGGCTGAGCCCAACATTTGTCACCGTACTTAACAAATTTTGGGCAATATTGTGAGGCTCACGCTTTGGTGGAGGGGGTACCAATTTGCGATGACTTATCTTTAGGTCTATGCCTACTTGCGGGATGTGGTACATCCTTCACGACTGCCGCCTAGTACTGAACTAGGAAACTCCAAATGAGCAGGTTCATCATGAAGCCTTGTCACTAAGTCAGTGATTCTGGTGGATTTTCATTATCTGGCAGAATGAGGCCTATACTATACATTTAATCTATACAAGTATCACGGAAACAGTCATGCTCATGTTTCGGAGGTCATATGACAGATTCGAACGCCGAAGTGTGTTTGACATTTCGGTCGAACGCGTTGGTTCCAGATCACCTCCCCAAAGCCGTTGCAGAAAAAGGGTGCTGTACAGGGTCCCTGCGCAGGGGCCACAAGTGCCTATCTGGCTGTGACCTGCGACACGAGTGACAACGACGGTGTACGATCTGGTGGAGTCAACTACGAAAGCGTATCGCATCTGGGCATCGTCGGTGGGTGTGGTACCTCAAAAAGCGGGCGTTGAGATTCCCCACGGGCGTTCCTGGCATCGAAGAGCTTACTATCTTTGAGAACTGTAGACCATCGTTTCCCAGGTCAATGTTTACTGGGCCGCTTGATTTACTGCTCCAAGATGCTCCAAGTGAAGAAGTAGAGACACATCGAAATCGATAGTTGTGGGTGCAACTTTGTTACTGGTTGTCTGGGTTCACCAAGTAGTGTAAGGTAGCCTGGGGAGAAACTTGTTCCATGTGCGAAAAGTGCGCGAAACGCATCCCTTTAGGTGCCTCGGGTAGCGAGACTCCAAGGTTCCCAGTCGACCAATGTCACATTGCCGGTTAGCTTTCTGTTGGCAACTCTAGAGGTCAAAATGACAATAGAATCGATCCCCCAACGTGACAAGTCCGCTCGAGCCAATTCATACTGTAGCGGCTATGGGGCTATCAAGACACCAGAGGATGGCGTAAGCGAAGCCATGCTTCATATGATTTGTGGGGCTGAACATTTGTGCAGAATTGCGAGCATAGACGCAGGGATAATGAGTGCAAGAAAACCAATGGGCGCTGGTAGTCTTACCAGGAGCGTGTTTGAGTTCAGCCACTGAAACAATGGCAGGAATCGAGAACTCCAAAACAGACACCTCAGAGATTTTTGTGGCCTTTGATGGCTCCACCTTACCTCTAGCCTTGCAACTAACCAGCTTGTGCTCACTGCGTCGCGCGGCATGAAGGTATCATCTTGACTTAGAAGTTCACTTGCAAACTCAAAATAGAGGTTCCGCACCAGCAGATGACGGATATAATTTTTATGTTTACCAAATACATCCCGGCCTGCATGCTTGCCAGTGAAGAAGTATTTCAGGTGTTAGTGTTTCCAAATTCAATCTGCTTGCTGCAGGCAACTTTGACAAAGCCCTGGGTTCAAATTCTTCAGTTGTATTGTAGTTCATCTTAGGGTCCTTGTTGGAATTGGTACCAAAAAATCCACAATCTCGCGAAAGTTTCTTCAGGGCTTGGGAAAGTAAAGTTCCTAGTTGCGAACAAATCACACAGATTTGCGCCTTGGTTGGCTCGTACTTGAACTTGCTGAATTGGCGCTGATTCGATTTGTACACCTGGTACGAACGTGTACTTATACAGTGTGAGGTGTCAAAGTTTGTACGCTGAAGTTGGCGAGAGTTTCTCGAGACCCTTTTGACCTTGGGATTTGCCCACACTGGTGATAAAACATGATAAAACCAATCTGCTGCTGGGGACGAAACACCGAGAAATGCAGCAGGATTGTAAGATCTGTTTATCTTGGGATTGACATGGGCAGACCCCCAAGTGTGGCCCGCCAAGTCCTTGCCGGGCCCGCTAACGATTTTACGAAAACCGTGCTGTATTCTTGAAGATGTTTAATCTCTGGAACAAAGATGTTAATCGACAAGCGCCTGTTCCACGACTGAACCCGAAATCTTGGGCGATTGACCATTTGATGATACTGCCCAGTTGTGAGAGCTGTCATCATTCATGATGGTAGTGTCCAGTGGCCCCTTTGTTGCCAGGAGTTCTTGTTCGTTGTTGGTGATCGACTGTTACTGTTGGTATACTCTGCTACCCCCAGCAGTTCCACTCACTCGCGGCAAGAACAATATCTACGCCTTGGCCAACCAAGCCAAGCCAAACCAATCCAACCGACCCATCCAACGCAACCCAGCCAACCAGCCAACCAAGCACAGAGCCAGCCAACCACCAACGATTACAACAACTATGGGGCGCACCTGTCAGCTGGTGCAAGATGGATAGGGACCATTTTGGCACAAGTCATGGCTGGTTTTCCACGATGACTCGGGATGCTTGGAAGTACCACAGCTTCTCCAAGGACATATTTGATGGGAGATGGCAACCCGTACTTCTATCTGGAGTGGGACACCACTGACCTGCAGTGGCTTGGACGACGTCCCAACAAGCAAATCCTAGATGTTGTCTGCTGTCATGCCCTGGCACAGATCGCCATGTCAGTGTAGGGCTTCATGCTGATAGTATTTTCCAAATAATATATGTATATAATCTGTATATATGATATGTAGACAGAACAACGCACCAACTCTTCAAACTCTTTTGCACCTTGCAATCAACATGAAATTTATTTTGGATGTTCAGCATGTTGACTCAATGCCAAATATCACCAACAATGGGTGGGTGAACATCCCGCCAGAGACTCTTCTGTCTATTTCTTGACTGTTCACCCGGAGTACAGGGTCTTGACCCACTGCCAGATCACATTGAAACTGGCACTTCCTTTGAACTGACACAATGTATGGGATGGATTGGTAGATCACGCCTTTCCTTTGATCAGAGGTTTCTTGGCAAATCAGATATTTATGCCGGGATTGTCCAAGCACCAAAGTTATGCCGAAACAGTTCACTCGCTTTTCACTCAAATCAAAGCTTCCAGAAACAGACTCCAATCCACATCTGTCAGTTGCATGTTGGGTCTCCGTGTTCGCAGGGTTTTCTCAGTCTTAGTTCAGCCAAGTTTTGAGGAGAACTCGTATCACGGCTGCCCCAACGGCTCGATGGATTCGGATGGCATCTAGGCTCACCTTCCCCCGTCACCCCAGGCTCGGAGTACACTATCGCTTGTGCGAAGATCTGGATGGCACCAGTACCGTTGCCTCATTCAACTGGCCTGGAATTGTTGTATACCTTGGAGGACAGCATTTTTTTCGAGCGAAGGTCAGTATCGTTAGCAACAGCAGGGACTGCTTGCAGGAAAGTTTTTTCGCTGCTGCTGCTGCTGCTGCTGCTGCTGCTGCTGCTGTTGTTGTTGTTGTTGTTGTTGTTGTTGTTGTTGTTGTTGTTGTTGCTGTTGCTGTTGCAGTTGTGGTTGTGGTTGTATCTGCTGCTGCTGTTGTTGTTGTTGTTGTTGTTGTTGTTGTTGTTGTTGTTGTTGTTGTTGTTGTTGTTGCTGTTGCTGTTGCAGTTGTGGTTGTGGTTGTATTTGTAGTTGTAGTTGTGGTTGTGCTTGTAGTAGTTGTTGTTCGGTTGTTTCTTTTGCAAATGGATGTAGGACAATCTTTGGGTGCGAGGACGTGCTAACCCCTGCTACATGTTTGTGAAAGATGTGAAAGCGCTGACAAGAAGAAGCAAGATAGAGTGGCTAGCAGTTTTCAAACAAAGTTTGTTGACGTTGTGGGACTCATGTCCGACTGTGTTTTCCTTCGTCCTTCGATACAGCCTTTCTTCCGCCGTGCTTGAGTGTTGAGTGTCACCCAAGCGGATTGCAACGAAAGTTGCCACTTTAAGGGCACCCCGAGCCAAGTCACCGCATGGTTTCCCAGGAGTGACGTCCATCAACAACATGCTGCGGGACCCCAAAGATGGGCCCGTGGTCATCGCAGCCCAAGATCAGGGCCTGCTGCTGAACTGTCTCTATGGCTCCTGTAGCAGCTCAACCGAAGCGTCCCTTGGTGGCAGAGGGGGCTGCGGAGCTAGTGCCGGCTGCTTGGCCATGCTTGGCCTATGGTTTTCTGGTGAAATTCCGGGGTTCAAAGGCCTCATCTTGGATTACCAAAGGCCTTTGGCAGCTCAGTTCCTTCGGGGCCTGTGGTTGTCACGCTGGCGGCAAAGCAGGGTATTGCGTTTCTGTTTCAACAGAGCACATGGTAGGAGATTTTGCCATCCCTAGGGCCTAGTTACAAGGAATTTCTGACATGGTTGACCTGTGTTTTGACAATGCAGTGGTCGGGTAGAATCCACCAATCAGAGAGGTGTGGCGGCGAAAGTAGGACTTTTGATAATTCATAAAGTTGTTGGAAACCTTGTCCACTCATCTGGGAAGAGAGAAATCTCAACAACAAGTGCGAGATGCCCCTTTGAAGCAGTGGCAAATCCATGTCTGTTGAATTTTTTGCCTGCTCCCTGACCTTGGAAGCTTCATAGATCTTCATTGAACCACCAGTAGATCAGGGTTTTCTATGCAGTTTTTCATTGAGCTTTCCATGGTTTTCCCGTTTCAGCTTTCTTCAAGAAGTGGCAGAGACATGACAATCCCATGACTTCAAGGTATTTGGGCGTCACCTGCGACAGCTCTGACAATTCCACCGACAGGAGCCTGGGGCACCGAACGTTTGGCCATGGTCGGACCACGCACCAAGATCCATCAAGATCCATGGTCGTTGGTTGGTTGTTGGATGGTGTTGGGTTAAGCACTGGCACGAAGTGCTTGTTCTCTTAGCAAATGCTTTTGAGATCTGGGCGCATCACATCTTGCACTCACCAGGTGTTGGCTCACAATTGATCAGGTCGCAAAAGCTGAGTACTGTATGCTTCAACCAGAGCTTAGGCAGGCAGATTTCCCTGCAAACACAAGGCTTTTCACTTTTGGGACCGGTGCACTGTTTGGATGCGCATCCATTGGGTATTTGCCTAGCGGTGACATGCGGTGACCACTTCTTCTCAAAGCAGAAATCCCTATGCCAACCTGCTTCTGATCCACACGCTTTCTTTGGTTGTTTACAGTACCAGGGAAGAAATTGTGGCGCCTTGAAACCGATCACATCAAAGTGGTGCAGAAGGGTGCAGAATTTCTAGGATTCAGAGGTTTTCAAATTAGATCCATGTGGAGCGCAAAGGGAGAGACTGCAGGGAGACTTTTACCATGCAGGACTTCCTGCCGATCCGAAGAATTTTAGGATCCCACACCGACCGAGAACATTTAGCATGGGGCAGGTCGGCTCTGGGACAGCCATCCCACCAAAAGAGGATCTATTTGACACTCTGACACCGCGCATCACCGTGCTTTGGCCCACCAAAAAGTAGACACTAGGGTATTGGCCTGCAATTCGCTTCAGAATGTGGGACTGTAACAAATAGATAAGCTGCTATTTTTGTTGTTCAGGGGGAACGCCTACAGATCAGATGAAGCAATGGTTCCCACTAAGAGTTATCGATGTGGGGATTGATGGCAACGCACGAGTTATGGAGAACACTATATAAAGAATCTAACTGGAGTTGCTAGGGATGATCAGCTGGCATGTTGGGCATGGTGTTGGTTGTATCGGCTCCTGCGATAAAAACAGCAGAACATCTAAAAGCTCCCAAACTAAGTGTGCGGCCCGGGCCAGGAGCGAATGGGCCACTTTTACTTTCAGAGGGGCTTCGGAAGAGTGGCAGTGGCAGTGTTTCGTCAGCACAGAGTGGTCTTGTGTTGGATGGCCAGCGAGAAAAGGTCTCTAGGAAGCCTGAACTCTTTTGACCAACCTGTAGATACTCTCAATTCTGAAGATAGGTCCTTACTTTCTCATTCATAGCTGAGTCCACATAAGCGCACCTACGTGTGCTTCTGACGTTGAGACTCTCGCAGCAACACGTCAAGTGATGTATCCAGTCTCTTTTCTTGCAGAATGTGATGTCCATGCTGTTAATCCAGATCAAGTGCGGGTTGTCACACTGGGGCGGTGAGGCAAGGTGATAATGAAATGGCTATATGTATTGCGATACGCATAGTAGACCGTTTCTAATGTATAAATGGGTATATCTTATCTACATCTAATGTATTGATCACCCAAATAAACCAAAGTTTCCTATCTTACGGAATTGGACCCGTCTATTTCGGTGATGTGTCTCTCCACTCTTCCAATTGGATACCTGCAAGTCAACTCGTGGGCTTCCCTCTGAAAGATACACCCAGTGTAAGATACACGGCGATTGAAAGCTGTCAACCAGTGCACGTCCACTTGTGAACGCCATTTTCATCTTGCTAGTCAGCTTTACGACCATTCACGTTCTCTTCAGTTTCTTCCTCTTCCCCATCAGCCGATGGGAATCCCTGGCAAGGCTCAGCGGATGGGATCTCACGAATCTGACCAATGGCACCACCTACAAGCTGTGCACAGATGCTCAGCGGTGATCGCTTCAGTGCTTGGGGAGTTAGTGGTTTCCAGGTAGGGATATCGAGGTGGTCCATTTTCTGGTGGTGTTCCAAGTTGCTGTTTCGAGTCTCTGTTGAACTGTTGAGTCTGAGATTAAAAGCTCATGTTTCTGCAGAAAATTGAGTCGTGTAGCCACACTTGAGCACTGTTACACGTGGTGCCCTCCCAGCTCTGACTGGTCGGCTAATATTTGGGGATGTCTTAGTCTTGGCGCAGATGTATTGCATACCCTGAGCATGACGCGTGAGCATTGGATTGTGGAAGGTGGAGCTATTCACTTGGAAAACCTCCCCTTCAACATACGAGACCGAGATGCGAACAGAATTTAGCTGTGCCACATCAGCGATGCACAACCTGAGCATATTACCTAGGCTTCACCGTGGCTAATCCCCATGGTTGACCACTACCCAAGCACTGTCAGAATATGCAGTCTCCGGCAGTGCCTCAGGATTTCGATGGCCGAGATCAAGGCCCTTTGCTCTCGGGCTTCAGTGGTTTGGTGGTACCTGCGACACCGATATCGCACATCAGCGAGGAGAGCATTCAGGCGGCCGCGGATCAACATGTGCCCTGGCGGAGATTGGCAGGAGAGATGGATTATAATTGATGCTTCAACTTTCCGGATTTGTCCAGTTTCAATGTGGAGATGCACGAAGATTCTTTGGTGGTAAGGGCCCATATTGTTGGTCAATGACATCATTGTTGAGTATTTCCCGATTGTGAGTCGGCAAGAAAAAAGATTAAGGGATTCCAGGTAAGTACTTCAGGCTGCTTCAAGATTTGCCACGACTGATCTCGGAAGAACTGGGACAGCACGTTGATGTTCGGATCAACGCAATGAGTTTCACACTTGACCGCGGGCATGGCCTCTTCTGAAAAACCATTTGACTCTCATCATTTTTAGTCAATGATGGTTACTGACGGTTGATCACTAAGGGGACAAAAGAACACAGGTGTCAAGGACGTGTTTATGGGCAAGGCGAAGCAGCCTGTGCAGTTGGTGATTTCCAAAGTTCAAAATTCAACATCCAACGAGGACCTCGTCACCAGGTGTTCTCAGTGGGACCCTTCGACCCTAACTGGAAGCCCCGAAATCCTCCATAGCGATCAACAGGTGAGTGTCGGCACTGTCGGCAAAATCCCAGTAGTTATCCTGAGTCTTAGTTAGGTGTCTTCGTTTATGTGTGGATAGATGATTATAGATGCACATATATATATATATATATAGATAGATACAAATACAGATGTGTATACCTCCATCTACCCTGATTGTTGGTTGTACTTTCATCAGCTACATTTGCTTCATTAAGCATAGAATCTCAACATCGGATACTCACCCGGCTCCCCCGACTTGTGCCTGAGGTGCTGCTGGTTTGCTATGGCTGCTTCCACACAGAGCGCTATTGCGATGCAGTCGTTGGCTGCCCTGCAACAGTCGCTTGGTACGTTCACACACTCTGGAACACATGTGCTCACATCCAGTATACAATATACATATGTTTATAACCGCGTATTTGTATGCACATGTAACGTAATGCGATACAATGCAAGGTCATGCAAGTAAACGCAATGCAACAGAACGCAAAATGTCTGCATATTTCCTTGTATGTGCACAGACAGAGAATTTGGAAAATCAACATTTGCAAGGGGGTACCTACTCACATACCCCCTCATACGGCCACGCACACCCACACAAAAACTCACAACAAATTTTCGTTGACACATCATACAGTACATCTACATGCCTACACGCGCGAACATCTATGTAACTCTCCCTCTCTCTCTGTCTTTTCCTCACCTATGCTATGATAGATATGCATCTGCATTTGCATTGATATACATTTTACACCCTAGACTTTGCACGTCTGAAATTTCAAACGGTTCGGTTGGGCTTGTGGGTCAAAACCCGACTGCCCCACTGGTTTGCACGTCCCAAGGGTAATGTCAGAATCCATGTTGGCATGTTCATCTCAACAAATTGAGTCACCTCTCCGGCAATGACATCGATTGTCTCATACCTGTGCGATAGCTAAATTTGATCAAGTTCGGAGTTGCGCTGGTTTGTACCCATAGAGAATCAGCAAGAATCCAGGTATTGACAGTCCCTATTCAAACAGAGGACAAGTGAGGGGAGGCTATTTCGGAGTTTTTACGGACTGCATCCACCACGCGTGCCACTTTCTTTCGGTGGGATGTGTAGTTGAGCCACAGCATTGTCATAATGATATGGCCATTGCCATTCGATGTACCATGTGCCAGGTGCCTTTTCCCGGTTTCGGGCCAAGGCACAGGCCATAACGCACTGATCTCGGACTATCATAGCATGAAATAACCAGATTTATGGGTTCTCGGACGATTGAATTTGGACCCACATGATGAGGATCCGATTTATGTCGTCTCCTCTGCGTACCTGACCAACACGGAGTGCAACTACTCCGACTTCGACGGTTTCCAAATGGCATTGGGAGGCCAGATCTAAGATGCCGATCGGTGCCATGCATTAGGATCAGCCGCTTCAAGGATACACACATTTTCTGTTGGAGGATAAACAATCCATCGACATTTACATGCATAGATATATTTTGACGGCCCACATATGTGTACGCATATGTGTAGGACGGGAAATTAGAATACATGGGATGCAGTTTTGTTCAGATGCATTCTTTTATGTATGCACATATATCCTGAGCAAACACAACTATACCTGTACATACGAACATTCCAAAGTGCAAATAGATGCACGGATATATGGCATGTTTGTAAAGCACTTGTGTACAATAAATGCACATCTACATCGATTTCTATGTCTTTATCTATGTACATCTACATCTATACATCTACACTTATATCTATCTATACTTATATCTATATCTATATCTACATCTAAATCTATGACTACAACATGGCATCTATCTACACATATACATTTGTGTGGAATCTATCTACACGTATAGAATAGATGTACTCAATCATAGCAACAGAACATGTATGCAGTTGCGCCTCCGCAGACTGGACCACTTTGTCGGCTCCTTTGCGACCAACGACCAACAGCACCCGAGGATCTTCATTGAGTGCGACTCAGCAGATGACCTTCAATCTTCGAAAAACTGCATGAATCTCTTCAAGATTCTTCAGATATCTAAACCTTAGATCTTCCGAAAGATTAGAAGTTCATAAGTTCATGAACCTCATGGACACCCAGTTGTCATTGCCATGATTGTTGTCCCACTTGGAAATCGCAGTTGACTTGATGGTACCCAAAATGATCCGAGCCCCAAGTTGGCCTGGCTGAGAGCAAGTTGTCAAGCTTCCCATGTCGATCGACACAACGGATGGAAGTTGGACGTAGGGACCTCATCCAGACCCGGGCAAGGCAGCGGTTGGTTACAAGCATGCCAGGGACCAGTGACCAGTGGGGATGGCACCAGGTGGGAATTTGCAAGGTCTGGAAGGCTCTGGTGAAAGGGGGCAAATCATCTGGGAATCTTAAGCTTAGCAACTGGAGGACCTGGATAACTAGATATAATTAGTGATTTAGCAAAATTCCAGAGGCTTTTCGACTTCACACCTTAGCAACTTTGTTGTGCCACCTTGTTTGAGAGGAACTGTTGTCAAAGTCACGGGCTCAGGTCACTAGAAATCGAAGGGACAACACTTACTTTTTGTTTGATTTTCCATGTGCCGAAAAAGTTTGCACAAAATAAACGGTTTTTTTGTCCATTTTGTTGCCCTGTTGCTCATTGGATCGTGGTGATTGCCATCAGATTACCATCGACAGAGAAAGCCACTGATTTCAGTCTGGCAGCACTCAGGCTTCCCCGGGAAAGGACTCCATCGTCTACAACACTGAAGTGATTTTAGACGCCTCATCTACGATCATAGGCGCGGCTTGGAGACAGGAGACAGCGATCATCCTTGGTCACAGGACCATCCTTTGGTGGCAAAAGAACTGCTAGTAACGCTGCACGGGATGCATGTTCATTTTGGGCCTGTGACCAGGCTACTAGGTGAGCATTGGCAGGTCGGATCAGAGATGCACACATCCCACTTTTCTGCGCACAAGTCATGAATCGTTCCTGAGAGATGTAGACACCGAGAGCAAGGAAACAGAAATCACCATGGTCGTTCCGCCTTGGTGTTACTAAAAGATGTGGTTGAAGATCAACATGTGAAGTTTTGGTACAGGGATTCCAGCCAGTTCCAAGTCCGTACATTGAAATCATCGCTGATAGCCCCTCAACAACGGATCAAAAGAGATGTTGTTGAAGAAAAAATCCTTGAAGGAGGTTTTGGGGCATCGTTTGAAACCGATACTTGACCAATGAGGTAAAGGCCACGAGGCCCACAGTTGCATTTTTGCCATACATCTCTACACTTTTGCAGATCATTTCCACTTTCCAGAACATCCCCAGTGATTTTGGGTCCAAGTTGCCTGACTGGTCATTTTCTTGTCGTTGGGTATGGGTCAAAGTTGGGGGTTCCCAAAGGAAGCGTTGGTCCCGTGCCTTTTGCCGGTCAGGCACTCGCTATCGCAACCTGTCACAAGGGGTGGACAGGGTGAAAACAATCGAACTTGAGGACCGTCTAGGGGGATTGGCTTCAGAAACATCACGCCGTACTTTGCAGACTTGTGCTTTTCCATGGGTTTTTATAGCTTTTCCCAGCGAAATCGCCCAATTTCTGCTGTTTTGATAGGTTTCCCCGCAGGTTTTCTCACAGCACTGCGGTGCCAAGGCCTTTGCGTGGACCTGGATGGCACCTCGACGGATTTCAGCTTCCACGACACGGGCTTCAGCGTGTACATCACCCCGGTGTCCGTGCTGCGGCATGAGGTCCTCATCATCGGGGAGAACCTCGGAGCTGAAGAGTGGTCAAAGGTGATCAAAAAAGATGGCTATCCGTTCTGATTAGATCATTCACACAGACATATTTATAGTCAGATACATTTTTATGAAAATATATATGCAATATATATATATATATGCATATAGACCTGTACACTCCACATATGTCCATGTATTTGTTCGTATGATTTACATATCCAATGCATGTGACTGTATATAGATGTAAGAGGCACATGCAGATGAATGTGCAGATGTATCTATCAATTCTTTGTTAAGTCAATATATCAATATCTATCTATAACGATAGATGCATAGCTAAATGACTATATGAATAGATGGAAATAGATAAATAAATAGATCACTAATTAAACACATTAGAGAAATGAATAAAGACATAAATAAACAATGAATGAATGAATGAATGAATGAATGAATGAATGAATTAATGAATGAATTGATTAATTAATGAATAGGTAAATATACCTGTATATACATAGCTGCTTAATCCGCAGATAAAAAGCCAGACACTGTCCTTAAGTTCATCAATCAAAACAGATTAAATTCGCGGGTTTTTCATCGACCAACATCTTGATGCTCCCAAAGGTGATCCCATAGATGGGGTCAAGTTGCGCACAAAGTATGAACCGTTTTGTAGAGATGATGGTGAAAAAGATTCTAGACATGACATATTAATGTTTGTAGAGATTTTAGAGATTATGATACAGTTTTTTTCGACAATGATTTCAGAGATTATGACGGAGATGAGCGATTTTTTCGACCAAGTTGCGCCCAACAAAGTTGCGCCCACCGCTGACCTCTCAGCATTCCAAGGACCTCGCGCCTGGAGTTCTCGTGCCATGGCACCGGCAGTGTGGCCACCACCTGCAGCACGGCCTCGGCGGTGTACCTGTCACAGGGCTGCGACCTCGATCGGAACCATGGTGCCGTGGCTGAGATGAGGAGATGGATGAGGAGATGTTGATGTTGTTATGCTAGGGATGGATGAGATGATGGATGCTGAGATGAGATGATAGGCAACCTCAATAGGAGATGAGATGATGGATTGATTAAGGTTGATGATTGAGATTTCATGCTATGGTTGAGTGATATGGTTAATTTCTTTTGATGCGATGGGCTGTTTATGGTGTGTTGTTATTGATATGTTTGCCAATTTTTTCTTTGATGATGGTTCATGATGTGGTTGAGAATGGCTAATCTTGGCCCACACTGTGGTTGATCATGGTTCACACTTGACACTGGTGAACACCTACTGCAGAATTGTTTACACCTGTCGACTATAGTTGATATCTGGTACTTGAGAATAGCAATGGTCAGAAACTAGCTGTCGTTTGGTGATTGTAGATAGGGATGCCCTTGTATCTGCTTCGGATCAACATGCTTTCTGCCTCCCAAAGTTGGTGAGGACTGAGACACTAAGACAGTGTTTCGTCGGAATGCCCTGAAAGTTGGTATAAATACATAGATCGCTTTCTTGGATGGACAGTTCAGCCGAGAAGTCACTGTTGCAAATATATGTGTCACTGCTCACATGCGGGACATGCGTGCATGTCAGGACCAGTGAACAAGGCATCAAACCCACCTCGACTTTAAGGCATATTTTCCACGAAGGTTCAGAGATGTATGTTTTGGAGATCTTGGTGGCATTCTGCTAACATGATGTGTCATGACCATTTTGACTGCTTGTGATGATAGACAACCACTATTATTAGATTGCCGACAACACCTGATAGGCATCATGGCTACTGTTGGTAGGCTTTTCTGTTCACAACAGTTTGGATCCAATTTCTTCTATTTGGTAGGCCTTTCAACGGAGTCTCAAGCTACAGGCTCTTGACATGCTCACTCAGTCAGACGCATCCCTCACGCGAAATTCTTTTTTGAAACTGACATTTTGCTCGCAGATTGCACCATGAATTTCCAGTCGGCAAAAGCCACGTGTCATGTTTGCATGCCGCGGAGCCACATTTGCACACTTCAGCACCTAGGTATCATGGGTGACTGGGAGATTCACACGGCGGACGATACACCCACGGAAGCAGTGAACCTTGGTCCTGCTTCAGTGGGGAACGGGTTGAGCAATTTCAAGCTGCCGCTGTGGGCACGCTCTTACAAGAGATCTTGCTACTTATACGTCTTATGTAGCGGCTGCTCTCTTTATCAACAGCCCCTTTGCATGTACACAACATGACCATGTGCATACACAATCACATACGCATAGATCTATCTGAATACTTCTGCACGTATGTACACCTGAATCTATCTTTAGATAGGCACACATCTATTTCCACACATGTGTATAAAGACCAATGCCAAAACCACAATGGTGCCTTGAGAAGACGTGGGTTTGTTTTTGTTAACAATAGAAAGGTTTGCCTACTGGAACTTTGTTCTCAGGTTTGGTCCAGTCAACAAACATCAACAACCCACCGCAAGTAAAGGAGGTTCCATCAAGGGTGCCCCTGGTAGGTGGAGAACGGCTTCTGAAAATACCCTGGGCTGAACATGCTCCCCTGGCAGCTGAACTCATGTGTTTGCCTCGTTGAGGAAACTGGGCAGCTCATTCGTCAACCCGAATTCCCCATGCCCAAATGAGGTAGTATCTGCACTGGGGGAGCCCGACTTTCCGGAAAAATGCCTTCTTTCGGACAGATCCAAGTTGATGATGATGATGATGATGATGGTGGTGGTGGTGGTGGTGGTGATAATGATGATGATGTTGTGCCCAAATGTCAAGATGCGAAGCTGACAATGAATTCATTTTTTTTGTGTCGCAGAATTGATCGGTGGAACATGTCCATCAAGGACTGAAATTCCTATAGCCGAAGGAAGCGACTATGAGTTTCGAGCGGCTCGGTCGCAACATCATGTCCAGGAAAAGTTGTTGCTGGGACATCCTGGGCTGTCCTCGCAGTACCAGTTCCCACCCGGACCATCATGTGGGCATCTCAATCTTGACAGTGACTTTGAGGCAGCAAAGATTCGACTACTTTGAATGTGCATAGAGGTGACTGCTCTAAGACCCGTCGTGCGATCATTGGCACTGTTCCCTCATCCACACAGAATACCTCTTGGGCACTCTACAGCACTGCTGTGGTAAGTTCCCATCTTAGACAATCAGTTGATGGTAATGGGAAACAGCGACGGTTGATGGTCAGAAAGCCAAAACTAACCACGATGCACTTGGTAGCATGGTTCTTGTGCCCATTCTTACTCCCAATATAGCCGTTGAGAACCATCATTGCCACCAGTCTGCTTTCCAATGTTATTTATTTCAATCTTCAAATCAACCCAGTGGGGAAAAAGATCTTTTGTGCTGTCGACAACTTGCGGCCTCCAGCGGGAAGTGGGCTGGATGGACTCGTGGACTGATGGCCGGCAATGGCTAACCATAGCTAGTAGCAAGGGTTTGTGATGGGTTGAGCATGGTTAAGGATGCTTCCCGATGGGTCACTATTGTAGCAACGGATCATTCCTAACATGCCACAGTGCTGAAAGACATCCTGAAGCAGCTTGGGATGTGGACCATCGAGGGGGTACGGGATGTGATAGAGTATTGTTCAAGGAATGTTCAAGGCATCCTTCGATGTTGAAGTCAAGGGCCCCACGTCGACATCCAGGACTATGTGGGGGTGCAACACCGCAACAGGTAGGGGTGGGCCCAGATAGCGGTATGTCCCAAGCCCTCAAACCATCCTTAATATCCTTGGAGTATACTCCCATGTGCACCCACAATGTAGGGGGTATTTTCAACCGTCACTTCGCTTCCTTCGCAGAAGCTTAGGTCGATTTCAACACAAGCCACCTTCAAGTTGGTTGGACTTACAGGCTCGGATGAATCACAGCGCTGCTTAGATCTGCCACCTCGCTGCCGAAAGTCAACGGTTTCCCATTGAGAAATACTTGGGACAGGGAGGGATACTAGTAGGATCATGTCCCAATTGAATTTCCGACCACTCTTGGTTCCCAAGTCAGTGCATGAGTTCACGCGTCTCAGTGATCAAATGAAAAAAATCAGCAGTGCATGCTCTTTCTCTGGAAGTAGAGATACATTACTATTTCCTGGTACATTTTGCATGTCCGAAATTATGATCCTTCTGGTAACAGGAGGCCACCCAACCTTCCTGAACCCAGTGGTGGACCCCAGGATTCGTTGATCGGTGTGAGTTGGTTCCTGTTGTAGTTGTTACCCGATGCTTGACGCCAAAGGTCAGAGGTGGCAGATGGTGACTCACCCTCAGCACTGCTTGAAGTATTGGGCATGGCCATGGGATCAAGAGATATTCTAGATAGATGGATAGATGGATAGATGGATAGATAGGTAGATAGGTAGATAGGTAGATAGATAGGTAGATAGATAGATTGATGTGGAAGTTGCCTCCCATTTTGCAGAGCGCACCACAGGCTGTGCATCGACACAGACACAGCCGGGGGGCTTCCTTTCGGTGACAGCGGCTTTGCGGTGACCATTTCAGGGGTCCAGGGGATTGATCCTCTGGTCCTGGACATTGGCTGCTCAGTTCCAACAGTTTCGGGGAGGGGTCGGTGGGCTAGACACCCTTCGACACGTTTACAAAGACATGTATAAATACACATGATGTATGTACACACATGTGTAAAAATGTACATGTACACACACACACACATATATATATATATAGATATAAATATGTAAAAAATATATATATATATATAGATAAAATATGCGCAGATTAATGCATACAACTGCGCATACTTTACACATATGCACAGCATGCATATTCCTTCCGGCGAATCAAAGATAGGTCCTTCCGCTTGGGGATAATCGTAAACTTGAAGTCGGTGATTCCAGTAACTCGGTATATACATTGTCTTGCCATCCAAACATTATAAAATTAGCAGTGGGAAATGCAGGATCTTGTCCTTTTAAGATGTAGCACCCCAGACGTGGGTGGTTGTTTGGTGCCGATGGTTTGAAGCCCCCTTATTCACCCCTTGTTCCCAGGGTATGCTGTGATGGGATTTTCAGGTTTGACCGGTCATGATCTACAAGCTGTCACGCTGTTAATGGGGACATAACTCGCATCCAGGTGCTGTGATTATGTTTTATATAAAAAACAACATATTAAAGATCTATTTGACCAACCTAGTGAACTGATTCCAGCATCGCATTCCCCGTTCCGTGTGGTGAATGCATCATCCCTGGCTGCCTATCACCACTCCGAAATGTCAAGCGCTGCCTCTGCCTGTCCAAACATGTCCAAACCACCAAGGCTCAACCAGCACTTTGGACATCTACTGTCCCACATACTGCTCGGCTGTGACCCGTGCTTACCTTGCCCGGCAGAGCGTTGGCCGCTGGCCTGGACGGTGTTTTGTTGCGGGAGCGAATTCAGGAGAGTAGTTGTACACTATTTCCATGTCCGTCAACGATCATGAACCATCAACCAACACAGTACAGTTGGAACTTCGAAAGAACGAAAAAGTTGATTCTTTGTGATATCGACATGAACAAAATCCAGGACGAGCTGTCGTTGGATGATATTAAGCATCTAACTACATCATGAGCCGTCAGCTTCTGAAGGTCATTGGTTACTGGTCTCTTCCATCAACTTCACTCAACTTCACCGGTCAAGTTGCTGGTTTCTTCCATCAACTTCTCCATTGAGGTCTTGGAAACTGCTCAACTGCACTCACTTCGTTCCTCACTTCGTTCCACTGAGGTTGCGATTCCGGTTCTTCCGACAGCTTCGCTGCGGATGGGGAGGCTGCCACAGGTGCAGTCACCTTAGTGGCGGCCACGCAGCCACCGACCTGGCAGGTGGGGAGGATCTCTTGAACCCAGGGGGAAACCACTGGTGGAGTAATGGTTGAAGAATGACCATGGCTCTGATTTGATCAATTTGATCTTATTTGTTCACTTTGTTGCAGCTCCACACATTGCTTCATCCCATCCAGGTGGCATCGTCCTTCGTTCGTGATTGGACGGCAACCTTTGACACAAGCGCAACTTGATAGCCTGCCATTTGAAGGGCAAGCGGCGTAGCTCCAGGGAAGCAATCTTAGCAGAACTGTCGTGGTTCCAAAACAAACTGTTGGATGCACTTGTTCTCACTTAAGTTAACTAAAATGTCACCTGGTTGGTGAGTATTGTCATGAAGAAAGTAGAACAGAGCGCGGCCAGATTTGCCACTTGCTTGGAAGAAGTTGGTGCTTGTTCTTTGCTCAACTCGCCAAAGATGCACAGGCTTAGGCAACGAATGCAACAA
>VSDK01005549.1:153606-158606 GCA_009767595.1 Symbiodinium kawagutii | reverse complement strand
GGCGGACTAGGACAAGTGCAGGTACCAAAGCCCAATGGACAATCGTATTTGCATATGGTTGTGGGTCAATATCAACTATCAATTGAAAGGGGGATGCTACCCAACAATAATAAGAAAAACGATGACTACACAAGGGGTGCCTAGGGGTACAGGGTTCTGACCAACAGCAATATCTACACTCGCGTTTGGATGATGGCTTGGTTGGGTGGTTGTGTAGGTGGTTAGGCAGTGTAGCTGGTTGTACCCAACCATCAGCGATGTTTTTTTTTTTCAAGGTGCAACGGACACACGGAATCCAACCAACAATCCTGGGTAAGCAACAGCAGAAGGTATGAGGCCGGCATGAATCATAGGGGTCACATCCAAACTCACTGAAATTGTGGAGCTATGAGCTTCGCAGCAGCCGCCTCTTCTGTGATCAAAGGCATGGCTACCACAGCCATTTCCTGAATGGGCCTGGTACTGGAAGAGTCACAGCACCCCAAGTGGCACCATGACCAGAGTTTGGTCAGAGTGAAGTAACAGCGATGAACGCAGGCACTTACATGCCGCGGTTGGAACTTGTGATTCATCACTGTTCTTCCCGGATGGTCATCGATCTGTCCATAGGGACTTGAAATAGTCACGTTTTTTTTCCTGATTTTTGCTCAATGGCCATACCAGAGACAGGTGTTAAAGGCTCATTTTCAAAGGCGTTGCCTCCTGACAGCAGGGGCGTTGGTTTTAAGGAGCACGATCATCTACCTTGCTGCAGCATGCGATGTGGACAGGGTCATACACGGCACCTCGGTAGAGATGGGATGGCTGGGCTGCTTGGGTTTTGAGAGCTGGACATGTTGCTCCCTCCGAGACCCGAACTGAAGTGTCATCCAAGGACTCAGATCGCTGACATCATGCGGTTGACCATGTAAAGCTGACTGGCTGTCAAGATTGGAAAGCATTTTAGCAGTCCAAAGAGGGTGCACAAGGCAAGGTGTAGAAGAGATTTGCAAAGCTATAGGACCAACATGTGGTGGTTTCTCAAGCCATAGGGAACCCCAAAGTTATTGATGGTATATTGCTATAAATGGTAAAGGAACTTGATGACACCTGGGGGTACTTGAGAAACCGCAATATTGGTCTTATTGTTGGTTACTACCCTCTATCATTAACCTTGGTTATTACCTTTACCTTCTATTCTTAAGCCCTAAAGTCCCCTATAAAACCACGACAATGGGTTATCACTGAAGTTCTCAGCGAAGTTCTCCGCCAAGGCATCAAGGAATTCTGTCAAACTTGGTGGACTTTGGTGCCAGCTCAAACCTGCAGTGAAGTGCTAGAGGCCTCTGGCAGCCATGGGCATGGCATCAACGATAAGCAAGAGATGCCTGTAGGAAGTTCTATGGATGGTTCTACGGATGGTTCTTTGGCTGGTTCCCTAGATGAATGGATTCGATGGAAGTACTCATGGAAGTGGATTGAACTGTAGATTGTGCAGCAATTTTTCACTTCAGCCTCAAGTTTTGGGTGATCTCTTTTCGCAGCGCGATCATCAGGTGTATAATTAGACAATCAGTAGTATGTATATATATATATACACACAAACAGGATGCACATATTTGACACATGCTTGAGGATCATCATAAAAACATATTCAAAGGAACTCCCCTTCAACAGAGCTGCTCCCCACCCAAATGAGAAGCACTTGCAATGAGTTGACCATTCTGGTATACAAGTCCATATGACCATGCTGATCAAAATCCAGCACTACGAGTGGTGAAACTTCCAAACGAAAAACTGTGTTTCTTGGGATGTTCACCAGTGCATTTTTTAGTTGATTGGCATTGGACGCTCCGAGCTATTCCAACGTTGTTTGTGAGTGCTCACCTGCATAGGAGTATTTTTCTTTCTTTCTTCGGTGTACGTGTTATCGTTGCGTGTTGTACACGTAGATGTAAGGATGGATGCATAGAGGCATGGAGTCATGGATGTGCCACAGACATAAACATCTACTGGTACATGGCTGGATAAAGAGGCGGAAAAGGCACAGCTTCCAATGCTTACATAGAGCGACCAATTTTTTTTCCCCTCCCTCTCTCTCTATTTTGTCTCCCCACAATGTGTACACCCTTTGGCATACCCAGCATTTGCGGACCATGCAGCCTTATAGAAGTCACATTGACCATGTTTTTCTTCTGGTGTGCCCTTTGCACGTATAAAATCTCCGCCATGTCACCGCTAGGCCAATTTTCCCAGCAACAGCGGCTTCGTTCGCCTTTTTCCACGAACGGACCTTGAAAGCTTCTCGAGCCAAACCTTAGGGATTGGTGCTGGTGCAGGTGATGATTCGGGGTCGAGCCATATCCCAAGAATTGCGCCTATTGATACTGGACCACTCAATTTCTTGCCTCAATCGTGGTTGGTGACCACCAGTGGGGATGTATCCGGCAATGATGAGACTGCGACGAAGAAGCGGGAAAGATGCACTTCGCCAGGCCCATCATCTATGGTGATGTCAAGCTGAGTCTGGTTCAACAAAGATGTCCTCTGATGCAGAAACATGTTGTGCCCCCAGCCACTAGAGTTCGCATCATGAATCAACAAGGGCCGCGGTATTCAGTTCGACCCTCAATGAGCGAACCAGCAAATTCCTGAAAGAGTTCATCACCGAGAAGTGCAGAGCGAATGTAATATGGATGGTTGTTTATAGTGGACAGTTATATTCAATGGTGAAGATATGCTGAATAAGTAAGAAAATGCTGATGTAGTAAGTATGCATCAACCGATTAAGGCTGATGCTGAATGTAGAGCCAGACCGGTCAGTCTCCTGGTTGACCATGATTAATCACTGGGCCGTCGCTTCAAAAACCCGTTGCAAATGGCGATTTCACCTCGCTCGAAACGGTGCCCTGCCACGGAGAAGTTTGCAGCGTCATGAAAGTCCAGCTGTTTCTGGATCCTTCTAGGGGGAAGAATGGGGGATAGTGATTGATTGTGATGGATACACTGCTTACACTGCCCTTGCAAGACAGGGTATCATGAGATGAACATCAGCTCAGGGCATTGGTTTTGTGAAAAAGTGACTTGGGAAGCAACTGACTGCGATGTCCTGCGGGACTCTCACCCACTCTAGGATTGTGCAGGAGCTGACCCTGAGGCAACCAAACCAAAGAGGTCACTGTTGGCTGAAAAAGTATCATCTGAAGTTGGGCTCCGTATGCACAAAACCGGACAGTGAACACCGTTTCAGTTGGGTTGCAGCTGTCGAAGAACTCGCGCTACCCAAGGTTCACGCTGGCTGGCGTATCTGGACACCAGCGGCCTAACAGTGCCCTGCCAAACGTTGGGTTGTTGGGTTGTTGTGAACCCTGTGTGGCGAGATCTGCAGCTGTCATCCCCTGGCCGATTTGATAAGACCCTTCGATCTGCACCTGAAGCAGTGGTCAAACCCCGCTGGATTCTCGGAGTTACACTGCCTGTGGATCATGACTATAAGAGAATCGATATGAAGATCCATTGCTTATGATCATCACTACAGTCACTTCATGGTTCAAACTAGTATCTTTTGGTGCCGTGTTATTGGGAGCCACAATTGGCTGGACTCAATGAGGATTGGTTGTTATTGACTAATAGTTCGCACTACCGATTTTCCATCAGCTGGTGGTGGTTGCTGTTGAGCATCGAGAAACGTCCAATTGGTGCTCCCCATTCACGTTCACGAAGCTGGTTGAACCCAAAGCCATTCGAAGTACAGTTGGTCTGTTGGTCAGCAGCAGGTGGGAGCAACCTATCGCCTTTGTGCAGATCTAGATGGAGGCTTCGCTGAGCAAGGCTTTCTGGATGCAGGGCAGCACCTTGGAAACAGTGAAGTTGCAGGTTGTTGCTGATGACGTTTGCTGCCATGGTGCCTGGAGTGGTACAGGGCTGAAACAACGGGAATTTGCAGAGAACATTCCGGAAATGGATGTGAGTTCTTTGGGTGATAGTGGTCAAGCAGTCGTTCTGACCTGTGCTTCCGCCCAAGGGCAGCTGATTGCTGCAGCTGGGAGCTGGGATAAGGTGGACCCAAGAGAAACATTTCTCAGGGATAGGAGAGCAACGGTTGTCAGGCTGTTTTTTGTCGGTTGTGCATGCATCTCTTGGTCTGTTTTCTTGATGCCTTTTATACTGTGGCTGTTTCTTGTTGCGCAAACATGCAGGGAACTATTACCATATCTTGGTCGATCAGTGCTCCAGCAAGAGTTGTTGTCTAAGCCGGGCAAACACAGCCTCTGGGATTCTTCCTGCGAGAGCACCATCCGACCCGAGTCCTGAGCCATAGCCGAAACCTCGTGCAGTCTCAAGAGTTTTTGCATGGCTAATGTGTGACTTACCTCTGGGTAACATCCTCCATGACCACAGGTGTCACAAAGACTGGTAGAGTTTCTGGAAGGGTCTGTGTGCTCAACGAAAACAGCGATTTACAGCCAGGGTTTACAGTCAGAGTCAGGGTTTACAGTCAGGGATGTGGATCATCAAATAGATTGAAGCATCCCTTGGTTTCACACTGCCACAGCAAGGCAAGTGATCATCACCGGTGTGCAAACAGCACAGTGCCTGGGTTGAACAGCCGGGGCAGGGCGAGGGCTATCCCTGGGTAGAACGATTCACATGGTTTGGATCAGCAACAGTTCATCAGACACAACGATATATTGGGCAGCTTCTTACGACAAGTTCAAAGTCTTCCTAGCTGGAGTCTCTCTTGCTGCAACAAGCTCTTTTGGGAGCAGGACGTCACATCCCTAGCTCTATAGAATCTCGTCTCAGCTTGTTCCATCATCAGTCACTCTCTGTAATATCACCGTGCAAAAGAGGAGCTTACCGAGGTGATCATGACCACCACCTCCACCTACACCACCACTACCACCACCACCAGCACCAGCATCATCATCATCATCATCATCATCATCATCAGCATCATCATCATCATCATCATCATCATCATCATCAGCATCATCATCATCATCATCATCATCATCACC
>VSDK01005549.1:123111-147860 GCA_009767595.1 Symbiodinium kawagutii | reverse complement strand
CTTATAGTTGCTAGTCCACAAAGTGCTCGGTTATTTGGCTCAGCAACTCTTATTGTCAATCGTAAAGCATCATAAGAGTCTCGGTTGGTCCTCCCTATTCTGATTTGCTGCGGGTCATTCACTCGTTCAAGTGTAGAGAGATTAAGCGGCTGCCTGAACAGGGACTGCTGGCATTTCTTTCACCTTTTGAGCAGAGGTGGTGAAGCCAAGCCAAGAGGACAAATCATGGTTCTGCGCTGTTCCAAGCCATTTGCAAATAAGTTTCTATCTTGTCTTCGGGAAGAAGTTGATAGTCTACACCTCAACAAATTCAGCTTCTAGAGGAACAGAAAGTTGCCATGTATGCAAAGAGGGACCCTCATTCCACAGTTTACACTGGGTTGATGGTGGTTGAGAAGCGCCAACCACACCAGCGACAATGGCAGGAAATAGAGGTACAACCAACAATAGGGCTGTGACCAATGAAAAACAGCAGGGTCCGCAGGGTCCCATCAACAACAACCAGCTGCAAGTGTACCTTCAGTCCTGGTGGTTGGAAGCCGGTTACCTGAGAATCACACTAGGACAATGGTTTGGCTCCAGAATGAATCATCAGGGTTCTTCAAAACTAGGGAAAGAAATGGAGGACAACAGCGCAGCTGGGTCCGCTGGTTCTTTTGCCGGGCACAGAAGCTGGATTTGAGGCGGCGACCTCACCAAGTACATTGTGATGTTGGACACCACTGTGCTGACGGTCGGGCACTTCTACAAGATGCTTGGCCTGTGCTGCGATTTTGTTTTGTAGCCATGCTCCACCTGCGCGGTCAGAATCATCACTTGCATCACTTGCTTGTGGCAGGACTTCGTTGTTGTGAGCAAAACCAATATTTTTAATTGATGTATATTGGTGTATACTGGTCTTTGCATGTATAAGGTGGTTATGTGAGTTTTCAACACATCAATTAGAAGTATTGTAGTCCACTGCGGCAATCCGTACAAAGACACCAACCTGTGTCATGATAGGTTTGACCAATAGCAGTGCTTACTGATACAACAACTCGGTTCATCCAAAGCTGTCAACACCTGAGCGCCATGGGTCTACGGAGCTGGTTTTGTTGTTGCTCTCTCTGTCCTCGTCTTTGCTGCAACATCATCCATTTGTCCAACCAATTTGGATCAAACTGAACTCCTCCACGCTCCCAGGTCAAGACCAACTCCAGACTTTTGGTCTTTGAAGGATGGGTTTAGGTCGATTGATAATGATTGAGATTGCTTAATCAAAATGAGCTTTTTGAAAGACATTGTTTGGATGACCTCAGTGTGTGGCTATAGAATTCTCGTAAAACTAAATCCCACCCACGCATCTGCTTGATAGAGATTGTGGATTGCACTCATCAAAGGCCGCCTTCTCAGTCACAGCTCTTACTCTGGGAGCCCAATCCCGAGATCCAGGTCTCAGCTCTGATGTTGAACTGGTTGTGTTTCGTGAACAGCTGGACCTCCCATCAAGTTATCTCAAGTCATTCTGAGCCAGGCATTTTGCCATGCTGCAACAGCTAAGGGTCTGTGTGGATCACGATGGAAGCGGTGTCTGGCAGGGACCTCAGGGTCTAGGAGTTGGGGAGCTGGGGACAGCCACCACAACCTCTCGAGCAGTTTTTTCAGGTGGATTTTTGTTGGCCGATTTTGTTGGCCGATTTTTGCTTGGCCGATTTTTAGTTCATCAGAGAGATACAGTAATCAACCCCTTTCCAGGAATTGTAATCCGCAGGTTCAATCTGCCGTTGACGGTTGCTATTGGTTGTTTCTACTCGGCCACCGGGGTTGGTTGGTACTACCCCCATTGGTGTGGCTGGGGAAGTCTCTTCGTTCCATCTTGTCCGGGTCTCAGCTGACCTCCTTAGGACTGTGGGAGATACAGGGCTGCAAGTTCTCGCCACGGATTTGGTGGTTGATGCTCGGCGACGCATAGACCTAACACATGCACACATACACACAGATATATATATATATAGATATTTATACATACCATATCTCTCATGCTGTATATAGAAATGTTCTCTGGGCTGGGTGGGTATGCTGCCAATTTACCCAACCGAGGTTTGCGGCTGGGTCCCGCATCACACCATATCCGTTCAACATGATGCAATCCCTGTTTGCAGCGAAAACCATCCCTGCAGGGGTTTGTCATGTTCAATTTCTGAGTGCGATGCAAGGACGTGTCCATCCATCGTGGCCAGCATCAAGCGTTGTCGATCAATTGCACTTTAGGACCTGTGAGCAAAGGGGCGAACCAACAGATGCAACTTAAGTGTTTGGCATTCCGTACAAAGATCTTCTGGAAACCGCTTCAAGGTGGTCATTTCGATGTATAGACCACCGGAGTGTATTTTTTGATATATCTTATCTTTGAATATACGTATAAAGAGATGAACACATAAGTAAGCTATATAAAGTAAACAAAAATGAAGAGATATATAGATAAACAGATAAATATGTTTATATACATATATATCTGTAAATAGTAGAAGAAATAAAAGCAAACAATCAATCAACAAATGAATTAAACAATAGATATAGGAATGAATAGACAAATAGATAAAGAAGTTGATAGATAAATGAGTAAATCAATACATCAATACATTGATAAATAGATAGATACATTGACAAATGAATGAATGAATGAATGAATGAATGAATGAATGAATGCATGCATGAATGAATAGATGAATAGACAAGTACGTAGATAAATACATAAATAGATCAACCAATAGATAAATCAATGAATAGATAAGCAAATGAATATAAATGAATGGATAAATCGATAAATACACAGACACATGAACAAATGAATGATAAACACACATATCCAAATTGCACAGGCAAATGAACTTTGCACTGACAACAACCCTGTCATGGTGATTTCGGGGTCGCAGGATGTTCCAACCTCATGGCCCTCCTGTCCACCAGCTGTGACGAAGTGGTGCTGTCCGCCACCAGCTTCAGCAACGCGCACGCGGGCACCTTACCGTCGACCATGTCTCGGTTTGGAGGGCCCCGGCTCTTCTCGACGGATCCAGAGCTTTGGCAGCAGATCTGTTGATGAGTCGTTGCCAAAAATGGTGAGGATTTTTTCCAATATGGTGATAGGATGAGAATATGATGATGATATGATGAGAATATGATGATATGATGAGAATATGATGATGATATGATGATGATATGATGAGAATGGCTAATGCTAATCAAAGAATAGGTTCCCAAACTGATGGTCCAATTGCAGACCTGACTATTGCAATGATAAAATTGATAAATCAGCGGATGGAAGTGGACTCATTGACATGAATCTACATGGTGAAGACATAACGATGCTGATGATTCCGGGGTTCTGCTAGCACGGCGAAGACCCAACAATGCTCGACCTGCATAGCTGCACAAAGGCTTTGACCACTGTTCGATGGTGCCAGAGAAGTTGCCTCCTTCCGAAATCAAACAACCCGTGTCTAATTTCAAGGAACTCCCCTTCACAACAACGGACAATCTTCTGGTTTCCTTTGTTGGATTGGCTTGTCCCAAGCCATTCGCATTGCGGACTGAATGGCACAGCTTACGAATTCCGACCACTTGATGGCTTCTCTGATTTGGGAATCCCAGAGTTCCTTACACGGGTAAGGTAAACAGCTGATGGTTGGGGTCTCGATATGGGGGAGAAGCTACGCGGTTTCCTGCTTCCGTTCAACAAACATGATGTCACAAAGGGCCAAACATGTCCGGCGGTCATTTGCCACGCGGGTCTAAGTAGCTTTCATGGATTGAACATTCGGTAACACGCGGCAGTTGGATGATTCTTTTAACCTGTCTGGGCGAATCTGGATTCTCCTCATGCAAATGGAATCCCCTAAACTGTGCCATTGCACTTGCACAGTTGTTTCAGTACCAGTTGTTGTGTGAAATGACCAGAAATTGGGTCATTGGTTACATTCCCATCAGTCAAGAACTCACCGTTTCTCCAAGGATGACCACTGACCCAGCACAAAACAAGTACTGTGAACTGTGACACAACTCACTCGAGCGGCAAAATACGGGTTCTATATACATCCTGATGTATGAAGAGTCGTTAACATGTACCTTTGATGTGCCTAACGTGTATATACATTTTACCACAAACGCATACACAAAGGAAGGGAATGGTAACCATGAAGCTGGATCCTCCAGCGACATTGGGCAGCGCTGTTTATCTCCGGTGGTTTGTCCGGAGGTCAACGGTGAAATTACTGGTGACACCTACGTGGTCTACCTGGACACCACAGCGCTACAACTGGGACAGACCTATGCCTCTTGGTGGCATTGCCAACATCCAGCTGATGATGGGTGGTGTCAGTGAAGGAAGCAAAATGGGGTTACCCCAAAATCATCCTTTATGAGTCATTTGTAGTAATAAACCATCCATTTCTGGGGTCCCAGCTTGAGAAACCCCCATGATGTGTGTATTGATTCCACCGGAAAACTGCCAGATCTTCAACGCCCTGAGGCCCTGTGCGTGGATTATGATGGCTTCGGCAGCAGCTTCTCGGTGGGCGACTCCGGGTCTCGCGTCTACGTCACCGGTGTCTCCGGCTTCGTGGAGGGCGACGCTTCCATTTTCAAGGCTCAGAGTCAGAGCCTTGGCGAAATTCCTGGTCTTTCCCTCGTTTGGAATGTGATCATTGTCATGCCATCACGTTTAAGTGTATACTAGGTAGGTATATCATGCTATGTCACTCGTTTATGTACTGTATTGAATTGTGCAAGGCTAGATGCCCTTCTCACAGGTTGGTACTCTGTTGCGATTTTGAGGAAGCAGCTGCACGACAGGCAAATCTTTGTCAATTGGTGGTACATCACGTTTTTTCAGCTTAAAACTCAAGGCCTGACCCCTGCCAAGGTTGAAGGGTCCAAGGTGCTTTTCGAACTGTTGTAAGGGCCGAGTCCTTGCGAAAAAAAAGTAACTTGTGAATCCTTTGTGGTGTGCTCTTTTTCACTTTTCGACTCTGAGTGACTTGAACAGGTTACCCTGAAGACCATAGTGAGGAATGATTAAGGATGGTTGGTAGTGGTTAATACATACGGCTGTAGCTCAAAAGATGAGGTGTGGAATCAAAGCCCAAACTCACAGGTGATCCATACCCCTGGATCCATACCAAAACGCAGGTGGTCCGGACCGATCCATACCTCCGGATCACTGCGCAACGATCCATACCCCTCTTTCGAGCCATGGCCATACCGCTTAGTAATGGTTTATATTCGTATTTAATGCCAATCCTGGATCAATAACCCCCTGGTTGGTCCATACGGAGTGTCATGGAGTGTCCTCCGAAAGCCAGCAGGTTTCCAATTCAAATGGTGCCACCTCAATAGATAAACCTCGGGTTTAGCTTCATCTGGGGTTAAAGTTAAGGGGGAAAAAAACAAGCTATGGACCGCGGATGGACTCGTTCCTTACTTGGACCGTGCATGGCCGAGGATGGTCCAGTTGCACTGCACGCCGGGCGAGTGTTCAGGCTCCATGGCATAATGATTGGTTGGCCATGAGGCGTTTTTTCCTGGTTGCGTGACAGTTGTGGTTGATATTGATGGTCTTTTTGCTGGCTACCCAATCGTGGGCTAATAGACAATTCTCAACCTGTGAAAAGCATTAATGAGCATTGTAAAGCAGTGTTAACAATGATAAAGCATCGATTCGATGAATCACATTTTTGCAATCACTAAATGATCAAGCACCAATGATAAAGCACAAATGAATCACTAAATAAGTAGTATTAGTATCAACCGTTATGACATGCTTGATTGTTAAAAGCATGAGGAGCGCTTCTTCGGAGGATCGCGAATGCCGGTGATGTCACTGGGAGATGGTTTCACCTGCGTGACCCGTGCGGTTTTAACACCACTTGAGTTGGAAAACTACCCCACAGCTAACCATTCCCTTGCATGGAAAATCGTCAATGATCCTTACTAGACACAGATTTGGGCGTTCGTATTGTCCATGACACAGGAATCCCAACTCAAAAGCACTGGTGTGATTCATTTCCATGCGTTTTGGCTGCCAAGATGCCATGCTGATCTACCTGGGCCTGTCGTGCGACTTCACCGTGCTCGATGGCACGGCTGCCAGCGTCGCCGGTGTGCAGACTGCTGCTGTGCCACTGGTGATCGCAGGCCAATGCCAGAGGGATCATGTGATGCCAAAATTGTATTCATCCCCGAAGAATGGCTTTCCCAATAGCTATGCAAATGCAAATAAAGATAGATAAAGAGACCTTGGCAGCCCGGCTTTGATTTTCTGCTTTCAGCCGTTTCACTGGGTCAATTGCCAACCAATTCCCAAGGAGTTTAGTTGGTGCCTCAGCGAATGAACATCGCCTACATAAGAGGCATGGATATGTTGCTGCATGTTCAAGTAGCAGACTTATTGCGGTCTGTTGTACTCAGGATGAGCTTGTGTTTGAAAGGCCTTGCCGCCCCCAAGTATTCAGCCCGTGTTCGCAGGTTTTGTAGAACACATAAAAAGCAAGTCTACATATGTAGACTCTACATGCAACCATTTGCAACCCCCTAAAATCTACGTATGTCTACATGCAACCTCTTAAAAACAAGTCTACCATCATCATTCATCATCATTCATCATCATTCATCATCATTCACTTAAAATCATGCACTTAAAATCCGCTGTCTACGGTAGTTTGCATGGTCTGCATGGACGCTCCAAGTGGTCGCTCGGCTCCAGGCCTTGAGGAGGACGCGGATGACCGAGGGGGCCTGGCTGCTTCGACAACGACCATTGAGGTACCGGACTGAGTGATGCCCAGCGATGCTCAGATGTTGGTTGGTTGCCTTGGGTTCGCTGCTCGGGTTGGGGTCAACTGGTTGGATTTGTTTGTTTGGTTGGTCAGTAGCTTGGTTGGGAGCCATGATTCATGGGAACTCCACCGCTAGGGATGAGTATCAAGAACTCGAGGTGTTTACAATAGCCTGTTGTTAAGGACAAGCATGGTCAACGGGTCTTGAACAGTTGTTTATCGGCCATCGCCATCGCTTATTAACTATTGTTTACTATCTATTGGTGTTCAGAACAATGGGATGCAATTGGTTCGTTACCATTCCCTACGAGCATTTGTGCTACTAGTACTAATTAGTAGAAAATACCACACTATGTGGCAGTAATTGATCAACCACTAGCTATTAGTATGTACCATTGTTACCACAGGCACTGTTGGTACGACTGTTTGTCACCTATTCCTGATCGACCACGGTCAACTAGGTATATATTCTTTATCAACTACTGTTGATCAGCTATTGCTTAGCAGCTACTACAAATCAATGAACTATTGCTCATCAGCTCTTGTCTGTTGACAGTCATTGTTGTCATTAGAAATCCGTAAACAACAACAGTCAATAAACCGCATTGATAATAGCCATAAACTACCAGTAACCATGCACTGACACAACGGACTATTCACAATGTGGAATTCTATTGATTATTACTAACAACTACTCTATAACAACAATAAATGCTGCTGCTATGAACCACTATTAAAACCATGAGGTGAGAACTCTTAACAACTATTCACACTCAGTTTCCAGCCCTTGTTTATCAACTATGGTTGGTATATGGCTGATATATCCATCAGTTGTCTCTTAACAACTATTAAACCAGCAGTGTTTGATATCAAAGAATATCAATTGTGTATCACAAATCTTTATAGCACTATTAAATCATCAATGAAGAGGAAAATTGTTGCATTTAACCATGAATTGTTTATCAACTATGGTTGGTATATGGTTGATATATCCATCAGTTGTCCCTTAACAACTATTAAACCATCAGTGTTTGATATCTTGTTTATCAACAATTTTCCTCATTGATGCTGTTGATCCACACAAGGTGCTGGAAGCAGCTCCAGTGCGGCAGGCTGCTGGGAAGCTGGTGAATTGAGATGAGGGTTTCTCAAGCCATAGGTAACCCCCAAAATGGATGGTTGATTACCAAAAATGATTAAAACTAGATGATTTGGAGGTACCCCTTTTGAAGAAACCAGCATCTGTATATATATATATATATATACATTCCCTGTTGGATATTTTTGATGCACATTTCAATACTTGCATGTATATGTGTATAGATGTATGTAGACTGTCTAGATATCCAGCTAAGATACCTATGATGATGGGTAGATATGGCTATACCTAGGTCGGTATGGTCTACCATATCACCTGGAGGGTTGGTTCAACCGAGGACTGCTAGGGTCAAATCACGAGCCTGTAAGGCCAGAGGCAACTCGCTGCTGGTGGATTCTGATCTGGCTCAACTGGGTTTGCTCTCCAGCAGTGTACCCCAAGGTTGGCAGGCTTCGTGCCGATAATGCGATACACATGTGTATATACATATATATAGATCTATCTATTTTTTCATTTGTATAAATATGTTTACATATACAAACTTTATTACCTGTATGTAAATACATATACATATATATATATATATATATATATATATATAAATAAATACGGGTATATGCACAATGCACATCTACACACATGTAGGTGCATTGGATGTACAGATGATCCATCGGACATTGAATTCCTAGTTGGCTTGGTCAATCCTGCCTGCGGATCCCAAGAGGTTTTCAATTTCCAATCTGGAGTTTGTGAACCGTGCATACAAAGGGCAGTACTTCTTGTAAACGTAAATACATACATTAAAAATAGAAACAACGTGTGTGTATGTATATATATATATATACATATATGTATATATGCAGTCTCTCTCTCTCTCTATGAACAATATATGTATATGTATAGATGTAGAATGTATTGGTCAGTTGGTTGATTGGTTAGTTGGTTAGTTCCTTCATTCTTGGTTGGTTCGTTCCTGGGCCCGTTGGTTTGCAGGGGGTGAGTAGAATTGCTAAGGTGAACAACATTTCAACTTGCAGTGGTGATTGGGTTTTCTGACAGGTATAAACTCCGATCATGCTGAAATAATCTATGCTACTTATGTGAAGATAACCATTCCCCACTGCTCCAGCATCCCAGCCATTTAACAAGAAGGCTTTGACTTGGCGAGCAGGTGTCAGTGTCCTGTGCCGATTGCTCGGTCTCCTCTAGTGTCTTCCTGGCTGTCAGTTGTGACAGCACGGTACTACCTGAGCTCAATGCATCAGCAGGAGAAGCCATGCAGCAGTGCCATGGGAGCAGTTGGCCTAGGAACGATATCTCAGGGAGATGCCAAAAACTTGAGAGCCAACAAGATTCGGGGCCTAAGGCTGTGATTGCCACCTGTTGTGATCCAAAATGCCGGGTGCTTTTCTGCGAAAAGTGTTCACTTGGGCGCTAATGTTGGCGTGGATTGTATCGAGAACCATGTTTGCTGGGAGTATCTGGGAGTGAACACGTCATCATCTCCAACATGAGAATTCCTGTGCTTGGATTCCGATGTCGATGACTTAAAGAAATGGCAATTGATCACAGTATCGGCCTCTGCCAGCACCAGACATCACCAGATAATGAGTTTCGGGACAGCTCGCAGGCATATCTGCATCTTGATGAACATGTGAGCTGTGAGTTCATGTGCGTTCTGGAGCTCTTAACTCAACAATTATTCTTCACAAGTAGAGCCATGACCCGGGATCCAACTGTTAGGGATGATCCACAGGCGCTGATAGCTGCACATGACCGGTAGCCCAACCACTGCAACGCGCTCTGATGGAAATTGTCCCATGTGTGCACGTCATTTTGACCCAGTGATGGTAAATGATGCTTGTGCGAGTGCCCAGCGAAGGAAGGGCCAATTGCATGGTAAATGATGGTGATCAATGACTCGGTATGGATGGGTGGGGCAACTGGTGGGGGGGGAACCGAACTGGTCAGCTCCAGGAGAGCAGTCAGAGGTGGTGGGGTTCGCCACCGCCAGCGTCCCTTTAGTTGGCACAGCTCCTGACTTCACGGCGCTCTTGGATGCAGGCGCAGCAGCTTCGTGGTACGGCCATGCGCAACGTTAAGGGATTGGAACTAGCGCAGCAATGGTTGTAGCGGCCATGCGCAACGTTAGGGGATTAGAACTAGCAACCGGTGAATGATAGGGGATACCAAGCAACATTAAGCAAGGATTCTTGAGGATATACTTGTCAACTATGTGATGTTAACTTCTTAATGAACAAAATTTGATGGTCATCCAACTGGCAAAAAAAGGGATTCTGAGAACACTACAAGCCGAACAGCTTTCGACAGGGCACTGCCCATGACGTGAAGCAGACCATGGTGAGCCATTTCCGAAGATGGGGGAGATACCCTCTCTTGTGCAGCTAAATTGTCACCTTTTCTTCTACAGGGAGCCGTTGTTTTTGGAAACGCCCAAAGAACACATGGGAGCAGGCTTTCCTGAGTCAACGAGCTCGGTGCTGGGGCGGGAGGAATCACTTAGTATTTTTTGTAGCCAGATGGTTGGTTTATTGTGGTTTATTGTTGTAGGGCATCATGAACAGTTTTCTGTTGCAGGGGCATTTCATACTATCAGGGTCGGCGGGAAATTCCGACCATCTGTGATAGGAAACTGGTGATTTGGTTCATTGAGGGCTTATCGCCACTGACCACCACACGGCTCTGTATATGTGCACGGCAGTATAGACCCGCACACGCTACGGCCCCTGCACGTGGGCAAAGCAGGGGAGCATCGCGAGGCCGGCTCTTACCTGGCGCCTTGTACACCGTTTGCTTAGACAAAGATGGGACTGGAACTACTTACATCTTTGAAGCTTACGGCGCCTTGGATTTCAGCTGACTTGTCGTGTAATCTGATGGGGCATAGGGCCTTTTGGTGCTCTAATGAATGTCCAAATGGCCTCTATACTTGTTGAAATCAACCACCGGTTTCATTCTTGTTTCCAAGCTTGCCTCGGATGCTTGCAGAAGCGCACTAATTGGGCCAATTGTAAACATAAAGTACCAACCCCAAAGGTCTTCCTTTCGTAGCCTGAACTCTGCTTCTGTGGGGTTAGTCTTATGGAGGGCAACAAAGCTGTTGGTTGGGTGCAGTGCCGTGCGCTCCAGAGAAGTCCGGAACTGGTACCTCTCAGCCATGGTTGGGGATGGCTCCAAATGACCAAGCAGTTTATTCGCTGCAGCCGAGCAGCCCCATGTTACACTTCAGCAGCTTGTTTCAACACGGCGCTGTTACTGTAAAATCATGCCAGGAAGGAACGCACGCGAATTCTCAACATGAAATTCTCCTCTCCAAGCCCTGTGGAAGTACATGTTCCGATTCTTATTGATCCTTCGCAGTCACACATACAGTCGTAGACAGGGCAACACATTTGCGTGTAAACTGTTGTGCGCATGTGTACACTGTACAGGTAGACACCATCACACATTGCCAGCACACACATCACGTTTACATATATATATATATATACATCTATGAATCATGGCTATGCATAGATGCACAGGAAGTGTGCACAGGTTTTAGCACAAACACACGCGCAAACACATATAGTTATATGCACATATAGTTATGTATATATATATATATACACATACATTTTATGATTATAGACACGCATCTGTAAAGGACATGTGTTCATTAGTCCGTTTCACTCGATACGTTCTGTGCTCTGAGGCCAAGTTCAAGTGTCCAGTCCCGTGCCCCACCGCTACCAGTTCACTGTGGATGCCTCACAACTCAACGTGGGGAACCACTACAAGGTGCCTGGGCAAGTGGTGCGGGGTGGTGCTTGGGATGTGCTTGGTTGATATTTTTCCATGGTGAAATCGCATCGCCAAATATGGTCGACACCTCCGACTAGTCGGTCTCAGATACACAGATGATGATGCCAGTGATAACAAAGGAATGATCAAGAAGAAAAACATGTTGAATCTTAGCAGAACTTAATCTGACCAACCTTTTACAACAATCACCAACAAGAAAGCAGGTGAACTCCCACCGCCTTTGGGGTATAACGTCAACTGAGGAAGCTGAAACCCTCCCTGGGTTGCTGTGCACCCTGCTGGGACCCCGATTTTATGGGCAGATCACTCGAGAGTTGATCCCCAGCTTCGCAGGGGCCGCAAGGTCGAGGGGAGAGGTCTATGATCACAGCTTTAGGAGGGGGTTTGCCAGCAT
This sequence comes from Symbiodinium kawagutii, assembly GCA_009767595.1. Lineage (NCBI taxonomy): Eukaryota > Dinophyceae > Suessiales > Symbiodiniaceae > Symbiodinium > Symbiodinium kawagutii. The sequence goes on along the minus strand of VSDK01005549.1, from coordinate 135,727 downwards.
TCATGGATCCCAAATTGCTGATATCTTGGCAATTCACCAGCTCCTTGTTGGTTGGATCCACCATGAGTCAGATTTGGGCACGTCTTTGAAGAAGATTTTCCGGGTCTTGAGGGATAGTACTTGGTGGGTCTGGTGCTGTCCCGGACATGGCTCTTGCTCCTCGCTGTCCAGGTCTGTCTGGACGCGGATGGCAGCAGCACTACTTTGGGCTGGGGCGATACTGGACTGGAGGCCGCCCTTCAAATTCTTGTGCTATGGGAAGATTTGCTCCGTCAAGTTGAGTGCTCGAAAGACAATCTATATGCTGTTTGTATAGATATTTTTGACGGTATCACTGATAGTGCCAACCTATCAACAAGAGCATTGTTGGGGATTTTTCACTAGCGCAAAAGGCCATGGAATGCTGCCGATGCTTCAACGGTGAAGCAACGCCTTTTCAGCAATTGAAGAGGTGCTTGTGAAGAGATTGACATCCTCTGATTTTGGGGTTCCGCATGTTCCAACCAGGGATCCCATCTCGGCACCCCGCGAGGTCTATGTGTCGGCGCTGCTGGCTGTTGCACCAAGCGTCCTGACGCGTGGGGCGACGCGAGTGCTCAACATGACCTGCGAAAGCTCGACGTGTTCCAGCACGATGGCCACCGTTGCAGGTGGCGCTGGCAGGACATGCCAGGGATTCCTAGGGATTCCAACACAGGGGAGGCAGTTCACAGCTGAGTCATTCGGGGAACATCAACACATATCAACCACCGATCAACACTTAGCAACCACCTATCAATCACTAGAACCGAAGCAGTTCCACCAGAACGCAGTTTTGGATGCTGACGTTGTCTCGCCCGCCGCACGGTTTCAGGACTTCCGCCTACTTGTCGTCGCAAAGATGTGACCGCAACATCTACGATGGCATCTAGCACGGTCGCAGGTTGCGTCAACTTCCCCAAACAACTCCGCTACGCCTTTCAATCGCGTCAGGGGGTTGCAGACAAATTGGGGTTAGACTCGTTTCGATCGTTCCTTTCAATGATGATAATTATGGTGTCTGAACGACAGGATGCTCCATCCACACCCAGATCAGCAAGTGCCATTGAATGTTTGGCGAACCAGACCTGATCCCCAGAAGGTGTTGATTTTGCTCCCCCGTTGCAAACCCAGAGCATTGGCATAGCCTCCATGGGAACTGAATGACCACCACGCGAGCTGTAGCTTCTTCTCTGAAAACTTCATATTTCTTCAAGCTTCGCAGCTTCGCTTCTTTATTTTCAGCTTCTCGCACTTCCCTGAAGCTGCGTCATGACTCATCTTCAGCTGACTCTCGGCACCTGAGGTATCCTGGATTCCTCCGACATTGACCGCGTGCTACCGGTCTCCGGGGTAAGCGTGAACGTCCCTTGGCCTGTTGGTGACTGGGTTGGACCCAGCCGACTCTTGAGGAGTTGGGGCGATTTGATCGATGCAATGGGTTGGGGTTACTGGAAATAAGTTGACATTGGGAACGAAGAGATGCAACATGATACAGAACACGAAGGATTTTTCTTCAGGAGCAGTGACATTAAGTGTTCACTATCGTTAGCATTCATCAACTTTAAGCAGCTATTCATCATAAATAAATAACCGTGTCAATTATATAACCAGAAGAGACTGACAGGTTTTTCCGGAGACGGTGGGCTTCTGAAACTTGAGTGAAACCCTGGGGTCTCGCTGGGAGGTCTTCAACATGTCGCTGACCACATTCTCATCGCAGCAGCTTGTCGAAGAAAAACTGCAACAAAAACTGAGAGAGAGAGAGAAAAGGATAGAGAGAGAGAGCTTAGAAAGATATCCTGTGTCACTTTTCTGTTTGTTTTCTTTCGCTTTCTCGCTTGTATCCTGTGCCCAGAAATTTTACTGTAAGTCATCAATCTTCAGACTAAGCGAACACTGAACGTTAGGGAGATGAGCCCAGCACACTGGAACACCCAACGGTTGTTGGCGGTCAGTGCAGCAACTCGTTCTCAAAGGGGCTCTGGCGTGGTCAGAACCATGAGGATCCCCAGCTGTTTCCCAGATTTGTCCTTTGTTAATCCAACATGGCAATGGAAAATCCACCATAAAGCGATGTCATGTGATGCGCTGCAATCTTTCAGATGATCTCATCTTGTGTTTTGAGATCTTGCGATCAAGTGCCTCCAAGGTTTTACGGCACAGCGACCACGAAGTTTGACACAGCCACTTGGAGAAATTGCCATAGTTGTAGCTTCGTTGAAATTCCCGGTGGTCCCCTGCCATGTTGGAAACAGGTGGGGGAGACCCAAGGCCAAGGAGTTTCCTACGAAGCCTCAGGAGACCTTCTTCGCAGCATTTGACACCAGTGACCTTCTTCCTGGATATCATTTGCGGCTTGCTTCGCACTGGATCGGTGAAGTGGCTAACATTTTCGGGAGTCATGAACCCTCAAAATGGCTAGCAAGTCCGCACCGTTTGGCAGGGGGTGTGCATCGCCATTGCCCCAAAATCCAAACCTGTTTTTGCGTACGGTTGTGTGTGAGCCGCTACAGTTTCAAGGTCAGAGTTGGGTGGCCAAGAGATGCAACGCAAGGGAAACCCAAGCTCCTAGAGTTTGGTAGAAGGGTTAATGACCTTCGGTAACTATAAAATAGTTTGGGCATCTCAGCATATCTATCTCATGGCCACTTTTCATCACTGCAGTTGATTAGGATTGGATCGGTAAGGGTTTATTTAAGGCAAACCATGTAGGCTGGTAGACAGAAGCCCAAAACCTTCCATCTAAGGGGTGGTCACCATACCTGGAGGGTTGGAAAGTTGCACAGTGGCTGCCCGTTTTCAGGGCGAGTTCCCCCCTCCGAATGGGCCCCCGCTTGGAAGTGCACATGGCTCAGGTCTGTCTGCGTTGATTTGGATGGTCAGCAGCACCTTGGCAGAAAGATTGTCCCCGAAAGATCTGAGAACAGCCGAATCACTTGGGGAATTTCGAAAGGACCAGGGACGACAAATCACCTGAAACTTGATCACTGGTGGGGTACGTGCCACAGCCATGGTCCCTATGGCAACCTGTGGGCTCCCAGTAGCCTTGGCCCAGCCTTGGCTTCACCAAGGGTGGACAACGCTTTTGGAGCTTCCGGACACAAGGTCAAAGCCCCAGAGCCGCCAGCAAACCTGGTGAGCTACCATGGTCCATAGGATTCCATAAGCAAAAGGTGGCTTTAACGGTTTTAACTTCCAAATTTGTACAATGTTTTGTTCCAAGGACAGTCACCATGCTGAGTAGCCAGGATTCTGTTCGCGGTGAGATGATCATCCCTTGACACGTGATCTGGCCTCCGCTGATGCAAGCTTGGTCTACCAATGAGACACCACAAGGCGTCGTCTCCTCAAACCCAAAAATGGGATGACAAATTTTTTGGCTAAGCTGCGAGAAGGGTGGGTCCCAGGTGATGGCCTTAAGGTTGAAGACTTTAGCAACTGATACTGATCAGACTGATAGTTCCTACCCATGGTGCAGTATCATTTGGATCATTCCGAGGTTAATTGTTGTCAAGTCACATGTGTCAAGTCATCCAACTTGGGCTGTTCTCAAAGACTGGAACTGCTGCACCAGCTTTTGTTGGGGGAAGAAGGTAGGTGGGTTCCATGGGTCCAGTCTATGGGTGATCCAGTCTTACTACGAGGTCTACATCTCTGGAGTTCGCAGCACTTTGACCAGCCACATCAGCGCGGACGTGTCGCAACGCATCGAACTCAACTGTGATGCAGACGCCTGTGGTGCCAAGGTGCCAAGGGAAGGCTCCACTGTAGAGACCATCCACGATGAATGCACTGGATTAATGATGCCTAGTGACGAATAGTGATTAATGATATAAGTGTGATCAATGACAATTAATGGCACATGCTGACTATTGGTGAATATGATGATTCCGTACTGTAACGTTTGATGTTTCTTCGTGCACATGTAGAGTGATGCGAAATGATGTTGAATGTGTACGCCAGAAAACATATGAAACAGTTTGACGTAGCAATATATCCATTTGTTTGAGGCATTTGCCCCTTACATCGTGTATATATATATTTATTTGTTTATTAACAGTATATGTTTACATATGTGAATACGTAAACGCATATGTATACCTATGTACATTTATGTATATACACGCAAATAATTTCACCATCCTCAAATGCAGGGTCAGCTTACTTGGCCGTACGAGCCCTATGGCCTGCGTGCCTGTAGAATTTGGTGCACTAGAGTAGCATCATTAGATCGTTCTTAGACTGCAGCGAGCATAGAAACGCCTCTTTTGCTCCTGGAATTGAGTCACTTGGACGGAGCGTATTGACGGAATATATGGTCAGAATCTGCGGTTAAACAAATGATTCAGAAAAAAATTGAACAGAGGTGCCGCAATTTCGATGTAGTGGAAAGAAAGAAAGAAAGAAAGAAAGAAAGAAAGAAAGAAAGAAAGAAAGGAAGAAAGGAAGAAAGGAAGAAAGGAAGAAAGGAAGAAAGGAAGAAAGGAAGAAAGGAAGAAAGGAAGAAAGGAAGAAAGGAAGAAAGGAAGAAAGGAAGAAAGGAAGAAAGGAAGAAAGAAAGAAAGAAAGAACGAAGGAAAGAAAGAAAGAAAGAAAGACAGACAGGCAGAAAGAAAGAAAGAACGAAGGAAAGAAAGAAAGAAAGAAAGACAGACAGACAGAAAGAAAGAAAGACAGAAAGAAAGAATGACAGACAGAAAGAAAGACAGGCAGAAGGAAAGAAAAATGAATAGATAAAGAATAGATAGACAGGTAGGTAGGTTGAGATAAGTAGGTAGATAGGAAGATAGATAGATAGATAGATAGATAGATAGATAGATAGATAGAAAGGTAGATAGATAGATAGATAGATAGATAGAAAGGTATATATATATATACATTTAGATGGTAAATAGATAGATGTACAGAAATGCAAGCTGAATGAAATCTTCTCCTCTCAGGGAGCCTTGGCCTTCCTGGCCTTGGAGTGTACCAGCTTTCAAACACGCCACGGCGGAGTCTCGGTGGCTTGGCCCTGGGAAGATTTCGGTTGTGATGCGTCGTGCTAGCCACGGTGAGTAGCGATGGCTTCATAGCCACTGTTATTGGTTAATCAATGGTTAACAGTCAGAGTCACCATCGTTAACTCATGCTCAACAATGGCCAAGTAATGATTAACTAATGAGTCAATGTCCATGACTCATGGTGATCAGAATGCGCTCAGTAGTGGTTCAGTGGCTACTTTCAAACCTGCTTGATGGTTCATAAGCTACTAGCAGCGGTTAATGATGTTGAATTGTATGTGGTTGATCAACAACAACGACAATTGACAACAATAATCAACGACCTGAGCATTGTGCAGAACCTCCTCAAACACGGCACGTGGTTTCCTTGCAATCAGGAGACTTCCATGATTCCCTTGACACGTGGCTGGCTGTCGGCATGAGCCGCAGAGGTCATTTTCAATAGGATTTGGCTGTAGCGTGTATGGAAGCTGCCATGTTCTTTGTCCATTCTTCTCGCAGGGCAACATGACGTTTAGAACACTCTGTACACCTCTTTCATCTCATCTATATATTTGACGTAATTAAGGTCATTTAAAGATCTATATAGAGATTACACGATGCATCCTGAAATGAACAAGTCCTTGATTGAGGTAGGGTGGAGATTACTCAATTTTTCAGTGATCATTTGTCCAAAATATTCACAGCAGGAGGCATGTACTAGTTGTACTCCAAGAACACGGTCATCAGAAAAGCCGTCGGCTCGCAACACGTTGCCATGTGGTATCTCATACTTTGGAGAACCGGGACAAGTTCCAAAAACATGTTCTTCAATTTCTGAACTTGCTTGTCCTTGATTTCCACTTCTCCGCGAATCACGGGCGATCCATATTGATACCCACCATTGATGCTAAATCACCAGCTATGGGTTGCTGGTAAAAAGTGGGCTCTTGATTCGCAACTGGGACCACAACTGCCATTGCTCTTGGCATCTCCTGATGTCACTGTCAACAGCTCATCCAGGCATCACCACCAGGTCTCAGGCAGCCACAGCTGGCAGGTGGGTGCAGTGGATGAGCTGAACCACTTCTCCAGTCAGATGCTACCTGTGGGTGAAGCAAAGAGCTTCAGTGGGGCGGCCCAAGGGCACGAGCACGGGTTCGATGCCTTCAACTAGAAATCACCGTTTCCTTTACTGGTGCCCAGTCAGTACAGCTTCAGATTCCCATGTCTTGGGGACCTTGGACAGTTCTCAGCAAGTAGTCGTACGAAAGAATGGCTACGCGGCTACTCCGGGGTAGGGCAATGTCGGATCATGGCCTCGCACTGGTCGCTCCATCGCAAGCGCTCCAGATGAGTCGGAGAACGTGTCGGTGGACAGTGCGGATTTGATCCGAATCCCCGCCGCGAGCGGTCAGAGCATCACCTTCGAGTGCACGGACTGTCCGTGGGCGTGGGAAGTTGCAGACACGAAAGGGCCGTTTCAGGAGGAAACGGGCGAAGCAACATGAAACAACTGTCAAATAGAAGAATAGAATGGAATGGCAAGATTTAGATATAAAACAATTATGTGAATGAAGATATGATGAAGAGGGATTTCTAGGTCTTGCCATCCCGTCCCGCACATTTCTGGTGGACAAATGACAGTTTCTGATATCCAACGGAACCATCATTACAGTCGCTAGAGGTAATTGTTATTCACTTTTGTCGTTATCCCCTCATTAGTGTTGGAAGTCTTTGTGATGCATTTGTATATGTATTTATGTTGAATATATATATATGTATACATAAACATATTTGGAAATACGTATGTATATGCAAATGCAAAACAGAATTACATATGTATATAATTGTTTCTTACCTGCTCCAATGTTTTTTGTGCATACTCCTACGCACTCTGGGATTCATCAATGAAGGATCTGTAGAGTATGTCCTTTGTTGTCTGGTAGATAGTAGAAAGTCCAGCTCTCGGCTGATATTCCCTCCAAATACTGCAGCTTTGCCATCGAACAAGGTCAACTGTCGGTTCGTCATTTTGTTGAGACATTGCCAGGCCCGCTGAGTAATGCTAAGAATACGGTCATGGAGTATCAATCTCCCCAACATCAGCAACCCAATCATAGACCATGTGAGATTTTTCTCCAGCTGTCTCCATTTTTATCGTTGCAAGACAGCACATTGATGTTCATCTTCGCTGCAACGAGATGAACAGCAGTAGCACTTATCTTTTGAACAGGGAGCGAGCCTCTATGACACCGCTCACCTGTGATTGGGCTTTCGCTAAGAAAAACAAACAGAAGAGATTTATGTGACTTTTGTACCTTTTGGAGTTCGTTTCTGTGACACTTCATGAGGCTGGTTTCAGTAAGGGTGCATTGAAACCTGTTTTTCTAGATACTCTTGAAAATAGTACACTGGCGTCTTCTTGACAAGGAAACAGTCTTGCTCTGAAACGGCAGGTATGAATCTATATTTCTTTTGAAAGTCTGCAAGGGGCAGAGCAATAACTTGTGCCGTGTCTATGTTTAGCTAATGTTTTCGGCAGTGCACTGACATTGGCAAGGCATTCTAACTTGCTCGACAATTCTTGCCTAACTCCTCCAATCTTGATCAAGAATCCCACCAATAATTTCTGGAACATGCTCAAATGGGTGGCTGAAAAACAGCTATAGTATTTCATTGGTGCTGGGATTTCAGTTGGTTTTACTGAGGAATCAATGTTCACAAAATGCATTAGTGTTATCCAGCATGGAACGCCACAAATCAGATCCGTATACCAAGTCATGATTTGGACACTACTACCATATGTCCCAAGATCAGAGCCATACATTAAGCCAGCTTTAATGGTTCCTGGTTCACTAGAATCAACCCAGATTTAACACCATATCAAACTGAAGTCAATATAGACATTTCAGCAAAGATTGGTCCAGAATCGATTCAGCTATGTCGGGTTGATTTGAGAATCGGTCCATTTCTTCATTGAACCAACATTGAATTAATACCATTGCCACCCATCAATGATGAACATGTCACATGACATTGACCAAGTATCGATAGCTCCAGCCACAGGACTGTTCCACCAGCTCCACTGCATACCTGGTCCTCAATGGCTGTGACTCAAGTGCTTCAGGTGGCCAGTGGGTATGCTAGGGAGCAATCTTATTGCGGGCATCAATAATTGATCCATATCATCGTCAAAAGAATGCTTTACCAATGGGTTTGTTATCACGTCAAAAATGGGGAACGACTGGTTCTTAGCAGAAGTGGTTGATGAGATGTTTGATGATTGCTATCATCAACAGGTGATTGGCATCCAACAAACTGTTTTCATGGTGTTATAGCCATTCCAAGGAATCAATGACAGAAACAGCAAGCTTTGGCAAATATGCTGACTGTGGCCACTATCATCTTAGAGACTGTGTTCGGCCACCCAAACATATCTTGATTTAGTACATGGTTTGTAATAGATTGCAGTTTTCCCAATTTGGAAACACCATGCATCACGGATGGCATTGCACCAGAGTGAAAACAATACCATTGCTTATACGTATGGAGAATCAAGGTCACCCACCCAAAGGTCACATGTTACATACATATATGTATATTCTATACAGACATATAGATATGTTCACAACCTATGGATTCATATGCAGCCAGCCCCGTAAGCACCGTAAATGTCTACAGGTGGAGCGCACCCGACCGTTGGCTCTCAGTGGCTCTCAGTGGCTCCCCATAGCGGTGTATGTCAATATAGTAACTTCGCCCCATGATTTTTTGGTTGTTAGCCACCAATTTTGGCAACCATTGCAATCATGCCAAAACTGATGGTTTCCATGTTGGATTCTCATTTTGGAGATGGCATGGGGGAAGCAAGTCTACCGCTATCTCAGAATGGGTTTCAAAGACAAATCATTGGAAAATTCTGCTGAATGAGAAGTGCTTGTTAATCAGGAGAATGGCTACAAGTTGCCGTTCCATGAGGTTGGTAAAATATCACGATCAGAGCCTTTCCTTTCAAAGTGACCAGTGACGGCTTTTCGCCGGGGACTCGTATCCAATGATGATGGCATCTGTTTGGCTCGCCTTTGAGCTTGAGTGGTGCAACACGAAAGGTGGAGCTCCAAACAGTATGCATTTTTGATTTGGTGAATTTTTTCCGGAGTTGAACCGCATTGTTCTACACATGTGAAAACTTCTTGTCCATTTCTTTGAGCATGAACTTTTTGTTGATGGAGGCCTCGCACGCCAGGAAATCAAGTGGCGCTTTTCGGGACACAAAGCGCAAGTGTTGAGCTGGTGGCGCACTGGGATGTGTCCCACTTCACTGCAGAGCTGGATGCTTCACCACTGACACCAGGAGAGATGGCAGATGGAGCAGGGGGATGGATGAGCTTAGACAGAAAATGTACAGCTCACTGGAAAGAGTTTCACTTGAACTTCTGAAGTATGCTAAACTGCAGATTGAAAACGACTCCCCACTCTGCACCCTTGCCATGTTGCCTGTAAACTTTGGGCGCAACAGCTACTCATCCACTGAATGGCAGGTCTACGGTATCTGCATGTTTCAGACATGCACACACGCTCAATATGATATCTAGATATATCCATATGCATGCAACACGGATAATTGCATGCGTGTTCATCCGTGCTTACCGAGCCAGTGGACAGCAAACTCCGCCATACAGAACGGGACAGTGGTTTCAGATCACGCATTTGGCAAAGGACAAACGAAACTCGGAAGTCTAGTACCCATCCTGCATCATTTTTTTTGCATCATTTTGCCTATCCAACATACAAAGTTTGGCTCAGAAAATTGGATCATTCTCGGAGCAAGAAATCATTTTTGCTGGCGAAATGCGTAGCGAAATCTCCGGGTACGCACCAGGACTCCACTACAACTTCTGCGTGACTTGGGCCGTGGCTGAAGTCCTTGGGGTTACGGCCATCCCCAGCCATCTGAGAACTGCTTCTTTTTTAGGAAGGTATCAAGTGGTACACAGAGGCAAGGACTTTCACCCTCGTCACTGCCGCTGTCCTCATTTTGCGGACCTTTATTCTTTCAGCTGAAAGGGACCCAGTATCATTATGCCCGTAGGTAAGCTTGCACATGTATACATGATCTGTACAGGTGCACAGATACATCTAATTTAGATGCTATATATTGCACATATATTCCGTAATGCTTTGCAGTCATAGAGATAGATCTACTCATATGACTATATAGATATTAGATGGGAGGTTGGGCCACTGAGGCGCGCTCTGTATATATGTAACTATATAATACTATATAGATATCCATATCATTTTGAATAACCAAAAAAACATACACATATCAACATATGCAAAAGCACACTTGTCTTTCTCTTTTTCTCGATGTATAGTATGATGTATATCACCAATTATCTCGCTTCTATTCCACCAAAGCGGCACCTTTTCGGATGGGAACAGGCAGCTACATTGTGCATGTCTTGAGTCATTGCTCTTTCCCGAATTTAAGCAATCCAAGATAATCCAAAATAACCCAAATCAATCCAAACCTATCATCCAAAGTCCATTGTGGAGAAGTTTTTGGGCCAAAAGGTTCCTCGGCTGGCCCCTTTAACATGACCTGCCTCTCCATCATCCAAGGTGGATCGAGATGGCACAGGGGGCAGTTTTACGTTTGGTGACACTGGAGTGCGAGTCTTTCTACAAGGACCAACCTGGGATTGTGGTAGAGGATGCTGTGGGATAAGCAATGGTCCAACATCCAAGGTGTTGTTGTGCCAGTTGTTGAATGTTGTTGAAAGTTGAATTTTCTGGAACATCATTACGATGATGCTGAGGGGTCAGAACGCGAAACTCTGCAGGTAAAGAGCTTTTAAGATCAGGCATCAGGAGCTACTGTCGAAGTTTTCTGAGTGACCAACCAGTCCAGTGAACATAGATTCTAGAGAAAAGGGCACGAAAGGCTGCTGAGATGTGGATGATGGTCCCTAGTTTGACTGATGTTTTCTTGTTGGATGGTTGAAACCGCAAACTGGATAGCCTTTGAAACGTTGAGAAGTGCCAAGACCGCTGGAAGTCAAGCAATGCATGGGCACTCGGGGGAACTTGGCTGGCTGAAGGGAAGGGTTTGTGGCTGTGAAAACCTTCCGCCCAGGAGCGTACACGTCACCTGTGCCTTTGTATGGCTCCCTGACCAGCTGGTACTTCGATGTCGATGCGAGTTGCTTGCCTTGCCAGCGAGCTCCCAGGGATGTAACAGGATTGGGCACTTGTTGAGACCATCTTCATAGCTGTAATCATGACCGCATGACGAGTAGAAACCAGCAGCAACTGGAAGTTGATGACCTGACGATCCAAAGCGGAATGAATAGCTGCTATTCGTGGCCCCATTGCGGGAAAGCCGGCCTTCAGTATCCCTTGAAAGAGGGATATACAGTGATCACTGCTGGCAGTTCTTGTTGACATGAGATTTATATGAATCGACACTCAAACTGACTCGCACAGAGAGACTGTACCGAGATCGCGTGCAGATGAGGCAACTCACGCTGCCATGTATGGTTCCCTGTTATGATGCCAAAGTCCCGAGTTGTGACAGTGAAAACACGTGCCAGTTTTGTCCTAGTCGCTTTCAACATCACTATTGCCAGTCCAACTCAAAATGCTGGCAGCAGGGAAGGACTGAGCAACTACATCAAAATCGGGCAGATTGAGTGATGATTGACAGATTCAGATGACACCACATGCACGTTTCAAACTTGTTGAGTGGATCTCAAAAGATTTTCCTTGACCTGTAATCACTTTAATCGGTTTACTACCATCATTGCTTGCATCTCTTCAAAAGATCTTAGTGCTTCAGGTGATACACCTCATACCCATCCATGCCATGCCATACCATGATTCTCATGGATCGTCAGGTAGGGGAATTTACGACTAGCTTGTGATGGACGTGACGCATTCATACCGATATGTCTTGTAACATTACTTGAGCGGTTGAACTCTGATGTATGGTGAATCCAGCAGTGATGGGATGGTCATGGCTGGTTTAAGCCTTGGATCTATGGCGTTTCTCCCTGGAGGTCTCCATGTTTCTCCTTGGAGGTTCCCCTTCCAACGATCTTCCGGTGGCTGCTGAGGTCACCTGGCTGCTGGTCGCAGGTACCGCATCTGCACGGATCTCGATGGGCGCCTGGGGCCGCTGCTGCCGGGAGACACGGGCTTCGACGCTCGCTGGCGACACGGTGTCCGCCGCGACCGGTGACCAGCGCAGTGCTGGGTGGCAAGTCATACAACACACAGAATCACAAGAAACTCATTTTCGACATTATATATATATATATATATATACAATATACATCATACATATAGAACTCTATGGTCACTTATCTACGGCTGGTTGGTTGGGATAAGTGGGTCAATCTTTAGTTCATCGCAACTGCAAGCTCACCTTCCGATCGATTGAGAGTTTGTTCACAAGTGATGTTCATCATGAACATGTTCTTGATTCTCTTGAAGTTCTTTAGTTCATAGGTGATGTTCATCACAACCTTGATCTTAACTGATCTTGAGCCACATGTTGTTCAACATGTTGGGATTACCATTTTGGCTCAAGATCTGATGAGCCCCCC
>VSDK01005549.1:74753-103272 GCA_009767595.1 Symbiodinium kawagutii | reverse complement strand
GTCATCGTCATCGTCATCATCATCATCATCATCATCATCATCATCATCATCATCATCCTCATCATCCTCATCATCATCACCCTCATCATCATCATCATCCTCACCACCATGTTTCACTCACAACGAACCTACACTAATCGCGGACGACCCACTCTGAAGCGTCGTTAACAGCTGGCCCCGTAGGGGTCTGGGCGTCCGAGGTGGTGATCCCTGATGGCCTGGTGCTGGATCTGGCGGGCAATGCCATGGGGGCGCTGGACACCTCGGGCACATGGCAGCGCGCTCCAAATGGTTGCCATGGGTTGAACCTCAGAATGGTTGGGTTAAGGATGGTAAACGGTTAAAATTTGGTTGGGTTAATGGTTGATCATGGCTGGTGATGGTTAAAGATGGTGGTAAATACCGCATGGAAAATGGTATTCTTACGTATCTAAAAAACCAGAATGGTGCTTTCTCAGAACTATACAACCAACCATAGAAACGATACGCAAATCATGGCGGCAATTTAAACCAATCATATACACTATAAAAACCATTCAGCAATACACCAGCCATGTAAACCAACCATGGTGGTACCTTCCGACCCCCTGGGCGCGCGCATTTTCGTGTGCGCAGTCGCCATAGTCACAGCGTGTTTTTGTTGTTTCTTCTCATTCAGTGCGCGTTTTCGGGGTGTGCGTGGTTTGTGCATGGCACCATGGTCACCGTGGTGATTGGGGTGGGGTGGGGTGGGGATGTGCAGCGTCGCCAGGATGTCTTCTACGTGTGCGTCTGGATTGAGAAGAGTCAATAAAATTGGCCGCATGTCACCTGCCAAGTCTCACATTGATCCATTGGCAATGCAGAGACTTTTGGATGGACCAGGACTTCAAACGGTTCTAGATTCCATGAAGTTCTATCGCGCAAAGCGCATGGGGCATCTTGGATGGTCTCCTGAAGCCTTTGGTGATGTGTCAAAAGACAAAGACTGGCTGCTGATCTGAGACAAAAACGACTGCAAAAAAGAACAGTTTCTGGAATCCATTGAAAGCAATTTCGTATTGTAAATTGCAATACAAACAGGCCATGCCATATGAGCCGCGCGCGCGGCCAAGGGCCCGGAACGTTGTTGGTAAGTTGGCAGCTTACGTGGTGGTTTCTCAATATGGGGACCCCCTGCAAAATGGTTGGTCTGTTGCTTGTAAATGATTTTAGAAACTGGATGATTTGGGGGGTCCCCGAGTTTGAGAAAGCACCAAATAAGCTGCTGAAAAAAACTGCAGAAAGGCTTGGTTCAAGCAAGCTGCTTGAAGAAGCCAGGTATACTGCCAATGCCATGACCAGTCCGCATGATGATCCGCCATCAACTTACATGATACCCTCAACTCGTCTCCGGGACCACTGTAAGAGCGCTTTGCGGATCCAGCGGCATTGAGGTATTTCCAGACCATCAACGTCAATTCAGACCCTTGGCCAAGCCGCAACCTTTCTGGCGGGCTGCCGCAGGCTCTCACAAAAAGCCAACCAAATCCGTGGAAATGATAATTTGTTTCCATTTGTTTCCATCTGTTTCCCTTTGTCAAAGGTTTGATCAGCCCGTGCATTGAAAACACCTGGGGCTGGGGCTTCAGCTTGGCGCTCTCCCAAGGACACCGTAGCGCCTGAAGTGGTCATGACGTCGCATGTGGAGGTGCAGCTGCCCACTCAAACCCCTTGATTCCACAGATGCTGAATACATCGGGGTTAAGAAGACGAGTAAAAGTGCATTGGTTCAGGATACTTGTTTGATCTTGTTTGTTTTGTTCGTTCATAGTCTGGACATGCAGCCAGATCATTGCATATCTGCAAACACTGTAAATGTGCATATATCTATACACAGATTACGATCATTAGGTGTATTCGCTGCAGGTGGCACATGTTTTGTATTTTCATGTGTGCATGTTGCGGCACGCATGCAAATTGATATGTATTCAGGTATGGAAGTTTGCAAAACTCTGTGTGAGCAACACCAGGCGGTTCCCCCTAAAATTGCTGCCACTATGACAAGCCAATCAAGTCTGGTGAAACATGTCTTGACTTTGCCCACTGAAAGTGTACATGCCAGCACTTCAAGAATGCATAGGGCTGGAAGCTGGAACCTGGATGTCCACCCGGGAACATCTTGGTCCACCCAAGTGATCATGCAGCACTCGCTGTAGCACCGCCCTTCACCAACACCCGTGGCACAGGTCGTCAACAACATCGCCAGCGGCTTCGTCATCTTTTCCGAGGACAGCTTCCGAGTTGATCGTTCCGCCGGCGGTTCTCCCAGCTGGTGTGCTGCTCAGTGTCATCCTAATCGAAGGGGGAAAAATTATGATCCTCTGCTGCTGGGTGACGTCCCATGTAACGGACAGGTAAGATCGATGATGGTTGGCCCAGTTGGAAGGACGTCAAGCTTGGAGGTTCGAGGTCAATGAATCCCAGGGAAGATGAAACCTTCACCAGCTGCGATGGTCGAACCATCCATTTTGAGAGTACTCAGAAGATGTGGCAGTGCCATTTTCAGGAGCTAATTTACCATGAGCCATCATTGACCGGTAAAAGTTGGGCAGTCACGGCTTATCAATGATCTAGTGACTAGCTATAAAGTACTAACCATAACTAGTCACAACTAAATTTCCAAATTAATATGATTAGTTGATCTATTTTTCAGGCTGTCCTGGCTGTCCTGGCTGTCGGGGGTTGACCCGCCACAGCGCAGGATGTGACCTTCACGGGTTCGACTGACATGACCCTGTTCCTTGGTGCACACGAGCGGGCCAACACCCTGCTCTTTGTTGGTGGGACATGGTTGGACATGGTTTGTTGAATATAAACAGCTGGACATCAACAGATATAAAAGTTAGATGATAAGCAACATCAAGATTTGTTTATCATCCAGCTGTTTGTCGGTTATCGGTGGTTTTCCACTCGAGTTGCTTTCACAAGAACCCAACATAGCCACCAGATGTAGTCTGACATGATTAGTTTTACGTTGATACAGTAAGATGTTTTCTTGCTTGCCAGACAGCGTTCTTGGCCTAGCTTTCTATATAATTGTGGACTGTTTGAGCTTGGCCAATAGCTGCGAGTTGGAATTGCACAAGCAGTGGAAGGTTGATCGCCCCTCTGGGGGGTGAAGTTGTTAGTCTCTCCTCCTGCCATTGAGAGCTGAGCCGCCTCTCGAGGGGCCCCAGAAATCGTGCGACCTGAGGCTTGACTGTGGCTCGGACTTTGACTGCTCTGCAACTACTGCTCTGACAGGAGGAAGCAAGTCGGCGGTTTTGACTCCCTATGTGACTTGTACGCAGTGACGGTGTTCTGGGATATATAACTGTGGTTATAAACCAGTTGTGTAAACCCTAAAAGTTAGCTAAACTAAACCTTATGTCACTTGCACGCAACCAGTGGCTGTTGGTGGCTCCTTTGACCACAGTTTATTCCGTGACGACAAGCATTTCGGTAGGCCAAACCTCCAAGAATCTTCAGCATGCGGCAGATGCTTAGTTTGAAACGCAAACGAACTGGTCCTTGATCACAGCATCAGGTTGTTCCATGCTTGTTTGTCCCTTCCATTGTTCTATGTATAAAGTTGTAAGTGGTCAGTTTTTGGGTTCCATGAGAGTCCTAGAGTCGCATGCTTTGCATACTCCTTTCTTAGTCCTTGCGAGATCCCGCCCTCATAGATTATCTAGGTAAGCACCATGAATTCACCAGCCCTTATGAGAGCTGTAGCCATTTTCAGAGAAAAAAGGTGCCCGGGGCAATTGCAGGTACCATCAGGGACTCAAGTTTTGTGTTCGGAAGAAATCCCCAAAAGCTGGGATGGTGCTTCGACACGCGTCAATCCCTGAGTTCAGCTGGTGGCCTTTGATTGACTGGAGCGACAACTGCTTCGTATGAATTCCAATGGTGCCCAATGTCGTAGCCTGTGTAGATGTGATTTGCCACTGGATGTTTGTGGCCTCTTCCTAGACGCTATTTTGGACTTCTCCATTGATATAGAACAATAGCCGTGCTGTCCTCGCTGTATCCCAAACCAGTGTCTCAAAAGCATGCCACTGCACAGATGGGGATGGGGATGGCATATGGTGTGTACAGTAGCTACTTCTTGGAGAAGGTCCTCCTGCTGGCTACAGGTGTCTGGGACGACAGATCTTGAAACCATCCGTGCACAGAAGCAGGACGCTGCTGCCGCGGGCTTGGTAGGTTCGCTGGTAGGCAGGGCCACTTGTACAGTTGGTGGGTCCGTACGCAGCCTGGTTGATTGGTTGAGGGATGGGTAAGTAGTTTGACTGGTAGGTTGCTTGTTGCAAGGGAAAGCATGCTACACGCTCTATTAGGCGATTCATTGCAATCTACTGAACATCAGGCAATTGACCGTGGCTCTGTCACCACTTGCCAGTGACTTGGAGCTG
Organism: Symbiodinium kawagutii; assembly: GCA_009767595.1. Lineage (NCBI taxonomy): Eukaryota > Dinophyceae > Suessiales > Symbiodiniaceae > Symbiodinium > Symbiodinium kawagutii. The sequence goes on along the minus strand of VSDK01005549.1, from coordinate 98,854 downwards.
TGTTGCTTTTGCTGAAGTTGTCCTTGTTTGTTGGCGCCGATATTGCAGGTAATTTACACCTCGATAAATGCCCTTCGGAATGGACACAAACTGGCTGTCACATGCGTAGTGACTAATTATCCCATAGCAGCGGCACCTGAAGGCAGATATCGACTGTCAGAACCGAAAATGGATGGAACCTCACCCATAAGTACTGAGTTCGCAAAGGCCGGGCAGGTTCAAAGTGGATCCAGAACTCGGCTTCACTTGCTCAGTGGCTTCAACTTCTTCAGTTTCCCAACTGGGATAAATAGGTAGAACTGCCACCAACAAAAGGAACAAGAGCACTTGGGCGCTAGGAAACCGGAACAAGTCATCATGCTTTATCCCAAGATCGTCGGAAGATCTCTCAAGATCTGCCAAGTCACTGATTTTCTCTCGCAGTTCTTTTGGGAAAGTTCTTTTGTGTTCAGTTCTTTTCTTCGAGTCACTATTTCTTTTCGGTTTCTAAAACACACTAAGCACTTGAGAATGGCAGAAGCCAGCTGCCTGACCCCTCTTGCCTTGGCACTTCGGTGATGTGCACCATGTCCATGGCGCGGCGGCTCATTTAAGTGCATTTTTAACACACGGTTACATGGATTATGTTAGGATGTTTTGGCAACCATGATCAGGATGATCAGGAAGCAAGAACCTCGGGCCCATTTATCGAAGGCAATCTGATCGACGCATTGATGCGGGAACTAATCATTTCCGGTGCCAGGGAGGTGAAGACCACGGGGGCCGGCAGGAAATTGGGATGCTGGAATACCACTACGAGCTTCCCAGCCACTTCGCAGTGCGACGCTATCAGATCGAGATACCGGTGAACTATGTCAGCCACTTGCTGAATGATGGGGCTGATGTACCTCAATGGTGCTACGTCAAGTAGTTGTTATGTACCTCAACATCATGATTGGTATGGTATCTAAACAATGGTAGGTAAACAATCACGCAAGTTACATAGTAGACTTAGGCTCAAATACCTCAAACCCCGTGCTTACCTCATAATCGGTGGTTTACTCTTGGGTACATCCGCAGGTCCTGCTGGCTCCCACGCCACTTGTGGCATCTTGTGGCACCTCGATGGTTGAAACAGCAGGATGCATATTGGAGATGCCACCAGTGGGAGATGCCAACTGTCCATAATTTGAGTTGGTGAATCAACTGCTGTTAATGGTGGAACTGATACACACATTTTCCACCAAGAAGTTCATTGTTCAGAAGTTGGAAGGTAGATTTTGAAGCCACATTTGACAGTGTGACTCCGTTGGGGTCGACCTTAGGTGATACAGCTCTCCCGACAGCATATACGGGACCAGCTAGCAGCTTGGCTCAAGGCGCTAGAGTCACCAGATTGGCGAGAGCAGAGTCATAAAATTGCAGAGAAGATTCATAACAAAACTCAGGGTTTGTGATGCCTAATGATGGTGAATGATATCGATGTTTAGTCATGTTTATGTTTAATGATGGTGAGTGATCCTTGATGGTTGATGATCAACGGTTCCCCAGGTGTCTACACCATCACCTTTGACGTTGGGATGCTTGGTGGCCAACAGGTCTTGCCAGTGACTCGGACGTACCTGCTTCTCCTCCAGTCGCCAGAAAACCTGTGTATCAGATATGGTGGTTTCTGAAAATAGGGAACCCCCAAAACTGGTTGGATAATCGCTATAAATGATCAATGTTGAATGATTTAGGGGTACCCCAGTACCCCTATTTTGAGAAATATCCATATGATTCTCCGAGTTTTGTATCTTGCTTCCCTGGGTGTTTTTTCGTGACTGTGGGTCACGAGGCGAGCACGAGCACCCAGCTGTTCCTAGCCCCGGATTGCAACAGCACTGAGACAGAGACCTACTACTGGAGTGACTTGCCATTGGGATGGCTGAAGGACCTGCCCCCAATTATTGAAGCCGATTGGTTGACCCCTGAACTGCCAGCTCAGGGCATTGCCATGAAGATCCACACGTGCCTACATTTGCATGGCATCATGCGTCTGTTTGAGGGTTTTTGATGGTTTTTGATGCTTTTCACGAAAGCTAGCATCAGCTGGCTGAAGTTACTCTTCCTTTCGCAAGTAATTGGCAGGGACAGGACGGGGGCCCTCCCCCCAGGGCCGTTTTTGTTGCGCTACAGTTTCCCCTTCTTACGGTTTTCTTCAACAAATCTTTATTGCATGCTTTCTCGTTGTTTGGTCTCCCAGTCAGGTCAGTTGCCATGCTAGATCTCGTCGCCTACCCCTGGCCTCAAGTTGGGTATCGGTACATGGATTCAATGATCAACAAAACATCGATAGACAATCAACCGTTGAGGAGGGCATTGGAACTCATAAATTCCAAATCATCTGACAAAAGAACTTTTGATGTTTTTTGAGTGTCAGATTGCAGGACAGCAGGTCAAGAAGCATGTATTATTTTCTTTTCAGTGCCCGTAAGCAACATCGACACTGTTCCGACCACACGAATCTCAAAGGTATAGTCACTCGCACTAATCATCAGCTTCCCCCGGATACGAACATTGATTTCTTGGGAAACACCCAGCTTTTGCATCCGGTTTTGCAAATTTCAACGAACTGTTTTTTTTCATAGTCAATGAGGTTTCGTTGCTGCAGGACCCAAGAAACTCTGATTGAGGCAGGTTGTTTGGAGGCCTGCTGCCCATTGCAACTGGGCCATGCCTTCCCTGAGGACATGTGCCTGGTCATTCCTCTCCCGTTGTGTTGCTGCAAAGCAGCGCCAGCAGCAGGCCGGCCTCAGCTTGGATGATGTCACTGTCCCTTTCCAGGGATTTGTCGGATGATAACCAAGCTTCCACAGGTCCATAGATTATCATATATTGATACACTTAGTCATGTCACCATATCCCCAAAACATCAAAGAGTGCATTGATTGGTCTTCAACGGGAAGGCATCAAATTTGTGGGTATTACAACCATGGACAGAGCCGTTTAGAGTCAGGGGCCCCCAACCCACCCTTCTTGCCGATCTGAACTACAACATCGTAGCTTCGTATGAATCGGCTGTGGACATCGTTGAATTGCGACTGACCAAAACCGTCCAAAGAATTGGTGGATTCTCGACGAATTCTTCGGAATAAAGAGACTCAGCTGGAAATCAAGTTGCTTCGCATCCTAGCTGCTGCTTCAGTTATCCCTTCTCGGTGACCTTCAACACCAACGATTTGGACGCAGGAGTTCATTATGAGGCGCCAAAGCGGAGCAGATGGGTGTGGCTAAGATATCAGGTGCAGGCGTTGAGTATGGTTGCATCATTGGAACTCATCATTAGACTTACACCTTCAGCATGTTGCCAGACCAAGATTAGCAAATTAGTTGAAACCTTCAAGATACATTTTGTGTCATCAAGATCCTTCGGGATTCTGGTCACTGTGGTCAAAGTGAGATGGACCCCCAAGTTGGCGTGCATGGTTTCTTACACGGTACAGATCACACAGGAAATGGCACTCCAACGGACAGCAAGCTGCGAGCAATTCTCAAAGCCATTTTGAACGGTTATGATGTCCTCGTGCGGGATAAGCAACCGATAATTGTTGGTGATTAAGTAGGCAGTAGCAACCATGAAGTTGTTGAAATGTTGAGTTTCATACAGTAAGCCGTTGTAAATCGGTGAAAGCATGGTGAAAACCCACGGGTTTCCCGGAGATTTTCCCAGCCGCAGGTGTGCATCGACGTGGATGGCCCTGGTCCCGTGCATCGCCCGGGCGCCACGGGACAACAAGTCTTCGTGAGTTTCCTGGTGGCAGCTCCGAGGTTCAGGAAGTGGTGCTCTTAGATCTGTTAGAGCATGAGATAGCTATTTTCGAGTCATTTTGTAGCTATTTTCAGCTTTGTTGTAAGTATACATAGTTCTAAGTTCCAAGTCACCTATTATCGCCTGTTCATGTAATGGTTATTGGAACTGTAATAACAGCAGTTCTTTGCAGCTGTTGTAGACTAGTTGACTAGTTGTCTTGCTGCCCTGGTAGCTTGGCGATGTCTAAAAGTTGGTCAGTTGGCCAGTCTTAGTAGGGATTAGTTCGTTCATTTCTGTTTGTAATCAGCAACACATCTAGGACATACCTACTAAACCCAACTGTTTTGTTTGCTTTTTATGTGTTCTTGGTCTAAGGTTGTTGTTGTTGTTGTTGTTGCTGCGTTGTTGTTGTTGTTGTTGTTGTTGCAGTTAGCCAACAGTTGAAAGTAAATTGCTGGTCCTGGTTGTTTGCAACTTTTATAGCACGGTCAGAAGCAGGCAATGTTTCAGGGGATGTATACTATACCCCTGGTATGTGGGATGGTACTTCTTGGTGGAGTATGATCCATGGGAATACCAGGATGAATGGTAAATCCATATGGATCAACCACCATCAGTTTAACCATACTGAAATAGCATGCCATAGCTTGTGATTTACCATGAGCTATACTTACTATATAGGAGGTGTATTAATACGGATCTCCCATTTACATGCTATGCTATGTTCAACCCTGTGCTCATCTCAGAAGTGGCCACTCAAACCTAGCTTCGTGGACAAGCGGCGGGACACGGCACAACCATTGCTGTTGGGGATGTAACCCCCAGCCGCCCTTGTTGATTGTTGAGGTTTTGTGAACCCACATAGATGGTTTTTGGAGGTTTGTAGTAGCCAAATTTCATGCAACATGCATACATGTCGACTCTGCATGAACCTGCTTTGAGTAGTTTTACAAGCAGCCATGACGTGCAATGATCTATTGAATCACCGGGAAATCCAGGAATCATTACAGCTATGGAGAGGTAAGATGCAGTGTCCCTGGGCTTATGGCTTGAGCGACCTGGAAATTCCCGACACCTGACGCTGAATTTTATCAATGGATTCTGACTATGCTAGACTACTTGACGCGCTCTCCACGCCTCGCGGACCCAGCCACCAAGCATCCCCTTTTAGCAGCGCCCGCAGCTGACGAGTGCTCTGGCGGGCGTTTTTATAGCCCCACTCAGCGAAATCACGGGTTTTGATACGGAAAACAACAAGCTATTCAATTCTGCCATTGCTTGGGGAAACTTCCCATGCAGCTAATAGGTATTGGTGCTTATTCTTGGTGATCGCAGATAACCATCCTGAATCTCATCAAACAGGTAGCAAGATTGAGCTTATCCCTTGTTTCTTTGTCTCTTAGTATCCAGGGTCGACCAGCGACATTGTCCGCCAATTTTCGGGGCTAGGCCCAGTCACAGCGGTGAGTCCGACAACGGTGACCCAAGATTTGGGGAGGAGCCACGGGAGGTGAACGCCTCGGACATGGCTTCGAAACAGTAGCATTGCTGCTTTACCTTGGATTCCAAGCTGACCTTTCTTGGACTACTTACCTGTTTCGAGTTGTGAAATGGCTAAGGGCGCTGGAGAACAGCTCCAAGTAAGGAACGATTTTTTGGGAATCAAAGTACGCACAGTCTGACCAGCCTCTTGTGGAAGCAAGCTGAGCACTTTGATTTGAATTCTTTTGAATCCCCTCTTCTCTTTCCCAAAGCCGGCTTCAAATTTGAACTTTCCAGTCACAGCCATGGACTTGCAGCATGTGGTCCAGACAGTCGGAACACTTGCTGCAAGTTCTTCCAAATTCACGAATCGTCAAGGTTCAACGTCAGGATGGGTGAACATTGCAACAGTCACCAGGCGACCTCGCTTCTTTTCGTGGCACTGTGGGGGTTGGCATTCCATGGCATTCCCGCATTTGGAGTCTTGAAGTAGTTGTGACCATGGCAGCTACTGCAGTGCCTGGTAATCTCTGGGTCGCAAACTCCGCGGCAGGACCGTGACAGTGACCTGCCCAACGGTTTGCTCTTCCAGCACCTACATGTGCCTTGAAGGTGGCAGGTTCCCCTGTGGTTGGTATAGCTGTTGATTGTAAGTGCTGGTTGATCATCCTGCTGGAAGTAAATATTGTCAAGCAGCATCAACCGGTCAACCCCCGTGATCCATACATATTAGGAGTGGCCTTCTGTTTGGGCAGCTGAAGCCACCAAGTCCTATGGCAGCAGGCTTATGACTCCAACGGACTGATGTTCATCATGCCATGTTGCGATGCTCACGTAGAACCCCGCAACGAAACGTGGCAGTGACATACCTTTTCCACATCACCCATTAGATGGTTTCCATTGACATATCAGATTAGCAGAGGGACTGGCCAACCCACAATTGATACTGTCACGTACGGATTGTGAACATGCGATTATCCTGTTATTCAAGCCTGTGAGCATGATACTGCAGTCACCAGTACCTGACGTCAGTATGACAATTCCTGATGATGATGACCTGATCAGATGCAGTACAACTTTGTCATCGTTTTCATCGTCATCGTCAGCGCCACCGTGATTGTCGTCCTCGTCGTCATCGCCGTCGTCCTCATCCTCATCCCCATCCTCCTGATCCTTCTGATCCTCCTCCTCCTCCTCCTCCTCCTCAGTATCATCGTCGCCGTCATCATCATCATCATCATCATCATCATCATCATCATCATCATCATGACCATTCTTGTGACTAAACAATCCAGCTCATCAAACGTGACGCTTGCTTATGAACCTCTTTTGTTCATAACGGAAATGGAAATATGATGCATGCCTAATCTATCTATATCATTCTATATCTACAAATAAAAAGTTATATGTATTGTGCTGCGGCAGCTGCATAATATGTTCCATAGATTGATACGCATTCTGCCCATGTCGTGGGGGCAAACACAAGCAACCTCACTTGAAATGTGAAACGGCTCGCCCATCCTCAGACACGCCCCAGCTGTAGCCCTGCCCTGGGACGATGTCTCAGGTATGTTGGCATCGACTGTAGCTTGGGCCGCACCCACGACTTGTCGTTGGATGCATTGTGGGTCATTGGTCAGAGGTTTTTTCTGTGACCAAGTGGGGGACCAATGTTTTGGGGACCGATGAGAGACTTAACAGACCACAGACCAACGGGCCAATTGGTATGAGAGACTCATCACCCGTTTTGGGTCCCCAATGAACCAATTTGGGGACTTGACAGCCAAGGCATCAGCACCAAAAAATGAGGGGGAAAGCCATGGAAGACAATGCGATTTTGTATGGGATCAGACCAAGCCGGGGTCAGAAGTGGCAATGGCTTCTTGTAGTTTGCCGATACTCTCTAAGGTTCATAGACAATGCTATGCAAAAGATTCATATGAAACAACTACAGCTGTTAGAATGGTAGTTCTAGCCCTCAACTGCAGTACCCTGAGTGTGTCCCAAGCTGAAGCAGTGGCAAATGACATCGGGGAGGGGTCAGGGTCCACACGGATCTCCAATGATGTGCGCTACAAGTTCCCCTCGGATGTGCTCCGCGAATCATCCAGGGTAGCGATGGTAGAAACAGCTCGGGTGCTGGGGCAGCTGGGTGGCTAATGTGAAGGGCGCCGGCGCCATCATTCGGAGCTCAGTCTGGCAGTCATGATGTCAGTGTGAACAAGTACCACGGCCAACAGAACGTCCGAATTGTTCAGTTATGACCACTACAACAATTACTGTACCTGATGATCCTTAAATTTTATCTTGGAAAGTTGTAAGGTCGATCATGATCATGCATCAGAATTGACCATGATCATGCATCAGAATTGACGATTCGCCGGCAATGACTATGAACCCTTGTTTGCACATAGCGACATCAATCATCATTAGTCAACATAAAACATACATTATAAACCCATCACTAAGCCAATGAGCTACATTAGCAATTACTCACCCTTACTTTCATTAAGCCTTATTAACCCTTAGCTAGCTCAACCATTGCTAGTGAAGGATGGTTATCATTGACCATGCTTAGCCACTGAACACCCCACAACCAGCCATCCAACCGTTGTGCCGCCCAAGGCGCTGGCATCTCTCGGCCGGGCGTGGTGCCACAGACGCCGCCCTTCCGCACAGCCAGCGGCCCCCTGTACGCCACGGGGGTGGCAGGAGTGCTGTTCGCCGCCATGGGGGGCTTGGTGAGCAGCTTTTGTCGATGCAGAATTGTGATCATTCAGTGATAACCATAGTGTTTTTATAGGGAATTGTAAGAGGGGGGTAATAAGTGAATGATAGATCATGATTATCATTCAGTGACAAGGATTGTTGTTTTATAGGGGATTATAAGAGGGAGAAATGAGTGAATGATAATTATTGTGTTGGGGATTGATGGGGGTAATTGTGAATGATAGTTATTTATAGGGTATTTAGGATGATAAGTGAACAATAGTTACAGGCAGTGATTACCATACACTAACTATAGTTGTTTATAGGCATAGGGGATTATAGGGGTTAATAATACATAGCGGTTTCTCAAGTCATAGGGGTACGCGGGTGCACCGGGGTACACTCTCATCATCTCATATTAACATATATTAACCAGTTTTATTGAGAGACCAACCATTTTTAAAGGTCCCCTATTTTGAGAAACCACCTGATTGGTAATGCTGCTTCCCACAGAATCAGCGTACCACATGCCCATCAAAGTTCCCTGTCAAGTCTGCGATGCCCACAACATGCATTCGTTTGACTATGACCACCTTGGTGTTCTAGGCATCAACCGCCCCTGACAGATTGCAGCTGGTTGATTTTGCGAATTACTGATATTTATTGATATTTTCTGTGGGAATTGTCGTGCTTTAAACTGGGTACTGAACTAAGCTGAAATAGTGCTGTACAATTTTCGTTAACTCCTCGGGTATTCTCAACCCATGCACCATGACTAGACTGCTCCAACCATTTGTGCCAAAATGTGCCAAATATATTGCCAATCTCAGTTCTATTGCATCAGGTCATTCTCTGATACTGTGTGGCCCTGCTGTCGGCAACTTTTGGATTTGCTGAAGCAAGCCGCAAACCTAAACCCTGAAAGGCTAATCTTAAAAACACAATGTAAACAAGTGCTTGCAAACGCTACAAAGCAGCAATCAAATAGCCAGTGCTCCACTTGCATCGGGTTCTCGTCACCAGGAGATATGCATTTCATTTCGTAATTTGCTACATGTCATTTACATATTTCTTCCATTCTTGAACTTCCCCATGAACTTCCCCATTCGAAGTATTCGAGTTGGACCTCAGGTCGCAATCGGGAAGTCCTCTAGCTTGGTCAGAACATCAGCAGCCAACACCAATTGTGTGCCGCTGATCGCAGGAGAATGGCTCTTGACCTTTGATGCAGCCAACCTGACTGCTGGCCTCTCCTACCACCTTTGTTTAGATGTGGCTCCTTGGACTGTTGCCAAGATGTTCCAAGCTCTAAGAGTGAGCGCAGCTTTGTGGGCTAAAGGGGCCATAAGGCAACCCATTTTTTGCACTAAGCTGTGGGACACTTTTTTCCACGAAACCAATTTCGATGGCACCTCAAATTACAAACATACTCCTGCCTGGAGACTTGGGGATTCAACTTGGGTACCTCCAAAGTTAGAGGCAAACACTAGTCTTTGTGGCTCTCATCGTGCATGGTCTCCACCATTTCGTCGCTCCCGAGAGCTACAGTAGCACGAGCATACACATTTGCTAGATCCACGGTCTGGCCCCCAATGCATCACTTCCAACATTTGATGTTTGTCGATCTTCCCTTGTGTTGTTGCAACAGTTCCATTTGAACACCAAAAACCTTGATTTTTTGGTGATTCCTACAGTTCCCTATGATTCCTTTTGATTCCCTATTTTTTGGTGAGGTAATCCCTATGATTCTATGATCCATAAATTGATTCAGCATCCCGGAGTCTTGGTTCGGTGGCTGCCAGGGCTAGCGCCAAGGATGGATCCAGTGCCACCAGATACTACGGCGACTCGAGGCTCACCATCTACATCTCACCAGCGCCTGGGCGTGGCGACAGACGTTGCGTCATGGCGTTTGATATGTTGATGGAAGGAGTCCTCAGCGGTGTTGATGGACGTCCTGCTCAACTTGAAGGTAGTTTCAGAATGTTTCAGATGTTTTCGATTTAAACTGGTTTCAATATTGTCCAAATGCAATCGAAGTTGCTCTCCTTATGAAATAGCTTCGTAATGTTGCATAAGGCAAGTCTGTGGAAAACTTTTGGAGCGGACTCACAAAAAATGGAGTCCATTTGTTGACCAAAATGATGCTTGCTAACCCATTTAGTGGTTGGACGCGGACGTTCTTGGTGTATGCGATAATTCCCTGTCAATATTCTACAAGATTCTGGACTCCTGGGTCCAACAATGTATGAGAAGCGCACAGTTGTCTTGCAGGAAAGCTGGGGTGGATTCGCAGACTCCTGGGTCATGGATATCGCTTGGCCGTGTTCAAGGAAAATTACCAACCTACCAAAATGCAGCTTCTTCGGAGCTCTGCATACTTAAAATCTACGTGATGACCTCCCTTTTTAGAGTCTGACTAATTTTGGGTTGGCGGTTGGCAAAACTCTGACAAGGGCGCCAGGTTTGTGAGAGATCCTTCGAAGTACAGGCCTTGAATTCAGCGACTTTGTAATGCAATGCCAAATGAGTTGTGCAAATGCTTTGTCGTCTAGAAGCTTCAGTGCGGGAAACTTGAGCTTGTCAAAGGTTCAATAAAAGCCCACTGGTGTGAAGACTTCGTTCAAATAGACTTTGTTGTAGAACAGCAGTGTTTTGTAATCCTGTCCTTGTTGTCGAAAGCACCTGTTGTCTAACAGCAGCCTTCCGGCCCAAAGTTATAGTTGTTCGAGAGCTTTGTAGTGCCATGAGGGAGCAGAAATTCCGGGATAGCACATCACATTGAAGAACCATTGCTGCTCACAACCCAAGCACATTGACAAGCAACAAAGTTTTTCCACCAGAGCTGGCAGGTCTTGGCCTGTGATCAAAAGTTTCCATTGGAAGTCAAGCATGCGTATACCTATCTGCATGGATTGTCACGATGTCAAAGGGATGTCATTGAAATGGTGAATTATACAGGAAGCCGCCGATGCCAAGCTGTTTCATTTCGGTTTGGCAAACCTATCATGATGCTGTGATACTTCTTGGCAATTCTTGAGGGCCACCTGAAAGGGATGAATCCACGTGTTGGGAAGCCATCAAACAGGTGTCTCTAAATCGTTTCTGATCACCTGAACACTGAACACAACATGTTTAACAAGACCAACTTAAGTCAATGCATCATTTTCTTGGTCATTATTAGACACCATTACTATTCAGAATCCATTTTCCCTGATTCAACCACTAACCTTTTTGTGAATCATCAATAACCACCATCATTAGCTCATTACGATCTTATGAACCATCATTGGCATAAGATTTGTGATAAGCAGGTCATGGTTTACTTATTCACGCCATGGGTGGCTCACAGTTTCCCTATGTCGGCCCCAGGTGGCTGGTCTGCGGCTGCCGGTGATCCAGGGCGGCTCCGCTGCAGCGGTGCTGAATGTGGCGTGCTTCGCGCGACGGCAGGCCAGTGGTGGATAAGTAGTAGACTCATGGTCAATTGAGTCAATTGTGAAGGTTGATTCAGGTTGATGGATTGTGAAAGTTGATGCTTGTGTAAGTACAGTGGGTTGGTTCATTTGTTTCTTGTTCTCACCAAACCTGGTTCGACTGGGCCCACGAGAGGCATTGGAATTGGAGGCCGTGATTGAAAACTTTGACGCGAGACTTGGCGATACCGCCACATCTCATGAAACCAGTTGTGCCAAGGGTATGGCATAGGGATTTCGGGTCTGGTTTCTGTTCAGGTTAGAGGGGGGTTGATTTGGGGTGATCTCTCTTGGATGATACTGTCGATTCAGCGATTTGTCTATTTGAAGCCTGGTGTGAACATCTGGACGTGCTGCCAACCGCATTTTCACACATTTTCACAGGCTTTTGGCGCTGGCAAAGTCTCCCTTTTTAGATTTTACAGCTTCGTGCCAAAGGCGGACAGCCCTAAAGTTGCCACCAGCCAAGCTGCTTATCGTGGTGGCCGGTGAGGTGGAGGTGGTGGTGGTGGTAGTGGTGGTGGTAGTGGTAGTGGTAGTGTAGAAGTTGTTGTTGTTGTTGTTGTGGTGGTTGTTGTTGTGGTTGCGGCCCTCGCCTCAAGTGTTTTTTTGTTGTTTTTAGATTCCTACAAGAGTAACTCTAGGACCCGTCCTACAGGTCGTGATGTACACCATCAAACATGACAGTCATGAAAGTTATGAAAGGGTCTGGATTCAATTTTTGTCAGCTGTCCCTAACCCCATGAATCCTCATCACATCTCATGATATCTCATGACTGTGAAGGCTGGCTGAAGCTTTAAGAGGTGCCTAAAATGCAGTTGAGAAGGTTGACAGGAGCCGAGTTATCGGTGTCCTGAGATGTAGCCTAGGTATGCGCGGGTGCTCCGGGATGATTTCCCTGCCGGTGGATTTCGGGGTACCTCGGGTACGGGTCCAAAGACCAGCTCCAGCGGTTCCACCCAGGGGCCGACCCTCAGGAACTACGTGCATCAGCTGCACTGGTGCAACGAGCTGACTTCGGCTTATGTGGCCACCAGACGCTTGGAGACAGAGCTGTGGGGCGGTAGGGACTGGTGATGTGGATGGACTAACTGGCCTTGGTATACTGGGAATCTCCATGAATGCAACAGTTGAAGCGCAGGGTGGCCACTGATCACAGAAATCACCAGTTTCATCCAGTTTCTATATCGCCCTAGCATGCCATGACGATCAACAAATTTTGTGGATTTGGAATGATTTGGAGGTACTCGTAACACAAATTTAGAAAGTACCCATAACAGACACTTACATAGCAGTCTCTCGCTCTCATGCCCCTGCAATTGGTTCTGATATTTTTTCCACCTCGGACATCCAACTGACCTTCCCGAACCACGTCATATTGTGGCAACGGCAGGGGTAGAGGTGCAACCAAACTAATACCTGGATCCGTGTCGGAATCCTGGAGAAGATGTCGATCTGAAACAGGGTCGCAGTTCTACTTGGCTCCTGCCACACTTCGAATGTAAATCAACTCCTAAGTCGGATGGTTTCATGACAAGTCCCCGCCAGTATATGGGAAGAGATCGGAGGCTTCCAGACTCCCCTCGATATCCAGAAACAGTTCTCGGAAAATCACATACATTGCAAACACTTCGACGTTGGAATCTTGAGATACTCTTGGAATCTCTTGCATCATCCAGAAATTGGTTTTGGAATGTCAAAGATGCAAACACCTGTCTATCTATCTAGATATCTACCTGCCCATATGCCCATCTACGTGTCCATCTATGACCCAACGGTGCTAGATACCAACTAGCAACCATCATACTCCAATCTCAGCCTCAAGGTCTAGAAGTAGCCCTTGCTGTCGTTTTCTGAATGGAGGTAGCCTTGTCCAACCCTGTCCACCAATATTCATTCACCCAAATGGCCAAGCTACCAGTAACATTTTCTCTTTCTGCGACAAAGGCAACCAGAGTTTTGATGTATCGCTGTATGCATTTCCACACCAGCAAGAATATACCACGGCAGCATCCCACATATCACAACTACACATTCATCAACTAAGAACCATTCTTCATAGTTGGATCCCACATTCTCAGCCGTGCGTATGTCACGGCATCTTCGATCCCAGGTTGTGATACCTCCGTCACGGATGGCTATGTGGCAGCAGTCACAAACGTGGGCACTGCATCAGAGACGCAACCTGTCTTCAACTTTTTCACTCCGTGCCCCACATGTGTGATTTATGATGTTGCATGTCACTCTAGCTTTCATTTGTGATTCACTTTGTATATTCTGAGGATCTTCATGATGTTTTCATATGTCACTTTGGCGTTTTCGCACAGCTGAGGTTGGTGGGTGATACCCAGCTGGTGGTGTGGCAGGATATCTCTCTGCTGGGCACGGAAAATTACCTCAATGACACCGAAGTCAGCGACGTGTTGGGCTCAGGAGTTCTTGAGGGGTTGAAGCGGTCCAGGGGCCCACCAGAGGAGCCAAGAAGGACCTGTGGTGTTGGCCCCCAGCCACTGTTCATTGTTCATTTCACCTTGGAAAACACCAAGAAACTGGAGATCCAGTTGGGCTGATTGATGCTGATCGCATTTCAGGAAGGCATTGATGTACACCTAAGAGAAATCGTTTCCAGACTTGAAACTCATTTTTGTAGACATTTTGATTGGCACTCCATTTTGTTGTTGGAAAAGGCAGCGTCGTCTTTGCGGGGTGCTACTGCACAGTAGTGGGGTAAGTTTTGTGCAATTCCACAGCAAGGCTTTGGCGTAATTTCTTGTCTGCACTATTGCCACATTTGGCCATATGCCTTCACTATGCATTCTCTATCCTTGTTTAATCTTGTTCACACCTCACACCTGCTGTGATGTGGCGATGTTTCATGGGTGGCATCATCCATTGTTTGCATCTCCAATTTCTTGAAACATCCAGTGGTTGACCTCAACATCCTTAACTCTGTCTCCTAGGAGAAACATCCCATAGTGAAGGGCGGTAGTAAGTTCCGCCACCATGGTGAGCCCATCCGAGTACCTGCCACTCTGCAGTTGGGCTATCGCTTCGATGGCGCCTGCGCACATGCGGCCTTGGACCGCGGTTACCCGTCGCTCGGAAGCATTGGTCAACATGGCAGGTTGATGCAGATGTCAAGCCATGGCTGGATCCCCAAGAACCATCAACGACCTAGACGCCTGGCCACCCGAATCTGATACCTATCTATATATATATATATATATATATATATGTATACATATATAATTAAAGTATATAAATGTATGTTATCTATACTATAAATTGCTGAACCATGCTAGAGCCACCTGAAGGTGATGTTGATTGAGAGGGAACCCCAGCAGTCTAGCGCTTCCTTCATCCACCTTGTCACAACTCTCTGGTGTCACAACTCTCTGGTGGGGGATGAGTACCCAGTGGCTCGCGATTTGTATTGTTGATTTTTGTAATGCCGCAAGGGCACTCATGTCCACTAGTGACACGGTGTTTCTTGAAGATTGGGGTACGGCACTCACCATTGGGAGAGCTGCTTGTTTGCTGATGGCTTCCGGGTTGCCGGGTTACCACGTTTTGCGGGTCACGTTTCGTATGAACAGCCCCAGTCATCAGGGTGAGGCTTTGGATCCCCTGGCTTTTCTCTGGACCCTGACAGATGTACACCGTATCCGTAAACCATCCAGATAGGGACCAAATCCAGTGTCGAAAGTACCCAGTTATGGCCGTCTCTGGTGGCTCATGTTCGGGGCGGTACCTGCCAGGCGAACAAGACAACCATCAACCAGTGGTGAAGATCCCAACAGCTCCACTCACCAGGGACCCACAGCCACACCCTGCGGCCACGCAACCAGGTATTGGACACGACGAGCGTCTGACAGCACGTGCTGCTTGGTATCAACATGACCATCATCCATCGCTAGCCCTAGTCATCAATCATTGTCAACATGACTTTTGATCAAGTCCAGTTTTGATAGAATCTGAAGTCCAAGCGGAAGACTTCTACTGAGTGTGCATTGTTTGCCTGAAGCTTGTGGCACGGGCTGTTTGGCAGGGTTGGTAGGAGGGGTAGGGTGGCCTGAGTGAACCGAACTTGTTGAGAAGCGCAGAACTACAACCCAACACTCAGTATTTGGGTATGGATCGAAATGAAGGGATAGTCCAAAATGCGTTCACCTTCTACCACGCATGTTGCATATAATAAAGCTTTTCATAGTACCTTCATATGTCGCAAGCATTCGTGCCGCTAGGCCAGAAGCCTCTTAGGGCAGACAGCGTGATTAGCCCCATAGGCCCACAGCAAAAGCGAATTCTGCAGAACTTCTAGCACAGATGGAGAAACCATGCCCCAATTTTTCCAGTTGATCATTTCGTGGGCTCAACTCGGATGATGTTTTTGAAATGTCAGGAGTTGTCGTCCGTATGATCTATGTGAGGAGTTGTCAGGAGTTAGCCAATGCCAGGAGTTGTCATGTAACACTCATTGAACCAGAAAGTGTCAGCTGGAACGCCTCTCATCACCGACTCCTTGATGACATTACGAAGATCGATTGCAGGTTGGTGACCAACAACAGCAAGAATAACGACACCCGAGGAAGAACATCATGGCAATAGCAGCAACGACAATAGCAGGATCAACAGCAACAGCACCAACAGCATCAACAACAACAACAACAACAACAACAACAACAAAAACAAACAACAACTGCAACAACAACGGCAACAACAACAGCAACAACAACAGCAACAGCAACAGCAACAGCAACAGCAACAGCAACAGCAACAGCAACAGCAATAGCAACAATTGCAACACCAACAACACCAACAACAACAGCAACAACAACAACAACAACAACAACAACAACAACAACAACAACAACAACAACAACAACGTCGACGACGACGACGACGACGACAACAGCAACAGCAACAATTGCAACAGCAACAGCAACAGCAACAGCAACGGTAGCAGCAAAACACAAATTCGCCACCACCGCCACCACCAAAGCAGTGGCAACATCAAGAGCAGCAACAACAGCAACAACAACAGCAACAGCAACAGCAGCAACATTATTGGCAACATGAACAACAACAGCTCGTAGTAGACAAATAGCAGCAACATCAGCAGCAGGAACAGCAGCAGCAACAGCTGCAACAACATCATTTGCAACCTGAACAGCAACATCAACAAACACAACACCATGACAACATCAAGCACAGCAACAGCAACAGAGTCAACACCAACAGCATCACAGGTTTCACCCGAATAGCCCACCAGTCATACCACCACTGGCAGCGGCAAGACCAGCCTGACCCGGCTTGCTGCCAGGCTATGGCCCCCCCCATGGTAGGACAGTCAGGTAGGCAATGGTAGGCATCCTGGAGCGACATCAGGCAGTACCCATTGCATCCACCTGTTGCTGTAGCCCAAACGTCGCGAAACCGCTGCAGGTTGGTTTCTCAAGGACCATGCTCCAGCCTATGGAGTTGCTCAGCTGCCAGATCAGGATCCCATGATGAAACGTCACCGATTGAAATTTGTGGGGCGTCCATGGGCTCCCATCAAAGCCGAAGAATGATTCAGAAAGACATCGTTGCTGGTGTATTTTTTTGTTGCTGACTCTGTTGGGGATTCCCCGTGGGCTCATTTGATGGACAAACTCGTCATGCGCGGATTCCAAGTTCCCAAGTTCCAGGATTGGTTTGCCCCAGCGTGTTGAACCCTCCAAGAAGTCAATCTGTATTTGATCCAATGGATATCTGTATCAGATTCATCGGATATCCATCGGATATCCACAGTTCATAGCCTTGAACCAAACCAGCACAAGCAGCATAAGCCGTGGCAGTGCCACCATGGGCGCCGGAGGTAGCCAGTGCGGGCTACACCTCGGGTCCTGCAGCACCTCAGATGTGGCTCCTTCGCTTAGATTCCACGCCGTTGCTTCAAGGCGGAGGGGCCCGGCCCCAACGGTTTTTTGGTTGTTGGGAACCGTTGATGGTTGAAGTTATGATGATTATAGTTGTTGTTTGTTTATTCAATTCTATTCTTTATGCTTGTTTTTTGTATTAACCACTGATATCTCGTTGTTGTTGACGATTTCTGTTGTTGTTGTTCATATTGTGGAAGTTGCCACGTTCTCCAGATGTTGTTGGGTTTACCAAGCTTCAACGAAGTGCACCGCAACAAAGTATGGCCAATAGCTTGGTTCATACGCGAAAGAGTTACTGCGAAAGCACGTAGCTCAGAACAAGATAGCCTAGCTCACACCTGTTGAATTGGCAGCCTCCAAAGAAAAGCTAGAAGAACTGCAAAGGGCAGATGTACATTCATAAGCACCCATATTTGAAGGTAGATCTTCCGCTATTCTTGGTAAAATGAGTGGTGGTGGTTCTTGGATGTGGATCTACAATTGCCACCAAAGCCACCCCACAACTGGTGGATCCTGGTTGTCGGTGATAGACTTATAGTCGCTTCCGGTAACTCCCGTTGGGAGCTGAACTTGAGTGGTAAATTGGCAAACTTACCATTGGAATGGTGAGGCGCTGGATTCTTTTCAAGCGGGGAACTTGTTACGTTGAGAGTTCTCAATTTGCGATGATAAAGGTGGACCTTTGAACCTCTTGGCATTCGCAAGTCAAAGGGGGGCCCAAACTTGAGCTCACTCACATATATTTGTTGACCTGCCAGGATTTATGGGCCGAGCCTCTTCTTCATTCTATGGGATGATGGCTGTTCATTTTACCTTGGCAAACACATTTTATCGACCTACTCTTTGACCGTTCTTTCTTGCAGGTGATTATGGTGAATCATGCTGAATCCCACAACAAGGAAATCCTACTGATTGTTTCTCGCCAGTACTTCTTTGAGACATTGATCGGGATGGGCTTTTGACCCACAGCTCTGCTGGACAGCGGCCACCAGTATGGTTGGCGGATCCTTTGACCTGTCCGTATTGGACCGCCCAATTTCACTCGCAGATTGGGGATTCATGGCGTGGACCCACTACCATTTGATACGATCTGAGTTTGCTCGATCTTTCGAACTCACAAGGGAGCCTTTGACACGTCCTACGACGAAAATGTGCTACTCTTCGTATAATGGGTTGGTACTGAACGGTTCCAAGTCACACCAAACGGTTGTAGCTTTGGAAACAGCCGCATTCTCTTAGGCAGTGCTTGAGTGAAGTTTTACTTCTTGGCTCCGATGCCCCAAGGGTTTGTTGGGCCATGTTGGCTTCTCGGGGCCAGGCGCGTACTACGTGCTTTGCATGGATCTTGATGGCCATCAGACCGTCTCTCGTTGGCTACTGAAGAAAGCGATGAGTGGCGGTTTGGATTTGACAGCCCGAAGACAACAAAAACACCGCGGGTTGCAGTAACACTTGGAACATTGGGTTCAACAGTGTTCAACATCTTGACTCTTTTGAAAATACGAGTGAATGATCTTAACGTACTGACTTGTTTAAGTAATTCCACATGCTTAGTTGCGGGGAGCTGCCAAAGCCCCTGACAGGGCTGAAAGAGACTTGTCAAGTTTGTTGGTCCAGCAAGCTGGCCGTACCGGAACCTGCCAACCTCAGAATCCCAGGCATTTTTTTGGGGGGATTTTAGCATCTCATATTAATGAACATTTGAAATCAAGATAACGCGACGATAATGATAGTGTGTAGAGCAGATGATGTGTAGCAATTCATTCATGATAGCTGTCTTTGACGATGATTGTGGATAGGGATGACAATTCTGACCTACCTTATATGGGAGAATGTTCTATGCTGAGGTCTTTGCCAGTCTGCAGCCTGTGATGTGTCAATGGAGGAGGAACCACACGTTGTTTTCTTTGCTCTGTCTTTGTGAGCAAACCTATCAGGTCTATCTGTTTGGCAATTTCTAACTTGACAGTGCGACAATGATGGGTCCATTCTCGTTGAAGCTAGGGATGAATTGTCGGTCATTTTGGGATGACTTTGGGAAACCATGAAAGT
This sequence comes from Symbiodinium kawagutii, assembly GCA_009767595.1. Lineage (NCBI taxonomy): Eukaryota > Dinophyceae > Suessiales > Symbiodiniaceae > Symbiodinium > Symbiodinium kawagutii. Next base: position 79,438 of record VSDK01005549.1, on the reverse strand, counting down.
CCTGGTTGAAAACGGGGCTACTGGGGATGGAAAATTCACGACCCACTGTTTGGACTTTATTTGATATCGAAAGAACGAGTCATCTATCTTACCTACCCGTACCGCGTTTTTAGTTTTGGTCTCCACCACTTTGCGGATAGTAGTTCTAAACCAACTGAGAAAAAAGGAACATTGACCCCAACAAAAGCTGGGCCTGAATTGGGCCCCCCATGTAGATGCCCACGTGCGTTCCATTACCATAGGATGACTATTTTCAATTGAATTGTTCATGCCCTGACAGGACTAGGACTTGTTTTGTCATGTTTGCAGTGAAATATGATAAGCATCAGTTATTGAATTGTGGAGATTTGCTTGTATTTGCTGCTGTCATCTACACAACCCGGAGCGTTGCCATGTTCCCAAGTTTGTTCACGGGCCTGCGGCTTGTAGCAGTTGTCACCAGGAATCTCATCGCCTAGCTGCTTAGGTCTCCTCGGTTGCTGAAACTCTGCTCAGCGTCTATGTTTCTCCAGTGCAAACTGTGTCCACCACCACGGTTTGGAACCTTGAACTGGGCGAGTGGCGATGAACACCCAGCATTGGTTGGCTGGTTGCAACAAATGTGATCCAATAAACCTCCAAGTTCGTGTAAACTTACCTGTCATTACCTGTTGCTATAGTTCATTGCTATAGTTCCTTGCTATGGTTGATTTACTTCATTGATGTTATCATGACTACATCCCCACTTGGTTTTGTTGGGTCAGCTGCCTTGACGGAAGCCACAGTTGCAGGCATGGATTAGTGATTGAAATGTCCGACCCCCCATTGGCTTCGGGATGTACACGAGTTGGGGGCCGGGAGGTTTGATGACACTGGAGTCACTGGAAGGGATTAACTTGAAACCCCAAAATCAAAATCCTTAGCTGAAAGGAATATCATTCAGACTTTCAGCTGCATCAGGCTCTGAGTTTTCTGGCGTGTCTTCATCGTTTCCTTGATATTTTTCCATATGGTGTTGCTTCCCAGCTTTGGGAGAGATTTGGGACTTGGGAATGGTAAGATGTGGAAGCGTTGTCAATTGAATTTAATGTTTGGGGTCATACTATTGTTTTTCAAACATTCAACAGTGGAAGCCCTCCCAATCAACGAATACAATGGGCTGGGATACGGCGACTTTGTGCCTACACTGGGCAGTGCTGTGGTGTCCCTGCTTCGAGAGCCATTACCTACGGTTCTGGGAATGTGGCCTAGCTGCTTTAATGTACCGGTTGGATCTGAGGACCATCCAACATGTCATATATAGAGGGATTTCCACACGATAACATTGGGTTCAACAATTAAGCAATGGAACGAAGAGAAGTGACAACAGAGATCAAACAGATCTAATCTCGCCAATGCATGTGATGTGTCTCCTTCCCTCAGTCCCTCCCGCACTCCCTCTACTACTCTCCAAGGTATAGACCCGCACTAGACACATTCAAAATAAGTTTCTGTACATGCAACCACGAAGTACGTATCGTGTCCAGACATGTTCGAAATGAAAACATTTGCGGCCTTTCTGCGCCTTCTCATTTTAACCAAGATGTGTTGCAACTTTCCCAAAGGAGGTGAGCCCTGGATCCACAGCTGTTTCACTACAGGAAGGCACAAGATCAGACCATATCTCTGGAATGTTCCAGCTGCACCACTGCCAGCAAGCTCACGCTTCTGGGTCTGAACTGGTGGCATTTGACTGTTGTTTCCGTTGAAGTTGCTAGGAATATACTCATTCGTTGAACCATTTTCCCATGAATGAACTGACTCTTGCGGGTTTGCACACACATGAACTGACCTTGATGACTGTGATTTTGATGCTGAATTTTTGATGATCATTCACGATGTCTTGTGATGATTCGAGGTTATCCCTCAAGTGTGATGGATCTCTGGTGGTAGGCGAAATCCCTGGACAGCAGACACTGGTGGTGTACGGAACCCCAGACCCTGTTGCCAATGCCAATGACCTGTGGGGCGAGGATACTGTACTGAGTGTCAGATGGTCGTGGGTGGGATCTGACCATTAGCTGGTTGTGTCGCATGATCTTTTGGTCAAGGACTGGATGCAGATCATTTTTTTCGGACATGGGCACTTTGAAAACCATTGATGTAGGTTCAACCGCACAAGGAGTTGCATGACTTCGTCCATCACCGCCAGAGAGCTTGTTCTTAGAGCTGCCATGGCTGCTTGACAAAGTGAACTCCTGTTCGTCATTGACCATATTGGTGATTTGGTCCTAAGTACTTCTGACTCCAAAGCCTGTCGTTGTGATGGTGAAAGATCCTGTCATCTCCAGTCCATGAGATATCCCGATTCAACATCAAGATTGTACCTTAAGGATGCGCCTTTTGTTTTTCACCCGCAACATGTTTAACATGTCCAAAGGCTTGGTTAAAGCTCAAGAGGACTGACTCTTCGAATTTGTTTTCCTGCTTTCAACATTGCTGTTACCAATCAATAAACCCACAAGGATATGATCAGAGACCTCGAAAAAAGATGTGCCAAGGTCACCATGTTTAGGGATTGAGGGGCTTTCACGTGTTCTTCGGGCCCTTGAAATTCCCAGCCGTACCCAAGAGACCTCTGCCAGAAACTTGCAAGATCCTGGAGACGGTACCTGGTTTGCCACGGTGTCTTGGAGATGGTCGGGAGATCTTGGGATAAGCATCCACTGGTGAACGTATGACCATCCTGTTTGGTAACTTGTTAGTGAGCATGGGTAGTAGTACACTGGTTAGTACTACTTGTGTTAGAAAAAGCATACCAGGATCAGACAAAGGTGGACAAACTGTCAATCCCCCCAAAGTTGGATTCCCACTAAGGAATGGGAATGTAGCGATTTGAATTGTTGAAACATGATCTTTTAGCCTAGTTCACCGAAGAACCACACGTCCGACATGGCTGAGCCTCAAAAGACAGGGGAGCCATGATATCAGTAATGTTTAGCCATTAATTGTCAATCAATGTTGATTAATTCATACTGCTTGATACATGGTGAAACTACATTACCAATCATGTGTCCGATCATCAGGCTTGACTTATATCTACTGCAATCATGTTGCGAGAATTTGGAGCCAGGGATGGTTATCCCTCCTATATAAATAGTGATGTCCCTGATTGACCGGAATTCGGACTTAGCTTTCTCAGGTGTTTTTGGCTGGGGTGCATGGGTTTGGGGTCTGGTGGGGTGTGGCAATGTCAATTTGGATGGCCAGTATCTGATCGAATGAGAAACATTATTACTAGACCAGCACCTATACCTTTTGCAACAACTATACTGTACATTGTTCATGAGATGGCCATGTCTTTTCGTGCCCAGTACAATTGGCCGGTCCATGGCCTCTTTTTTTCCGCGGCAAATCCACAAGATCATAAGGAAATTCAAAACACTAGCGAGCCCCTTTGCACTCGCGTGTCGGTGTCCAGGTGGATGCCAAAACAATGACAGAGGGAAAGCACTACCGAGTTTGTTTGGAGTTGGATGGCAGCAGTGCCATTGGTCACTTGCCGCAAGATATCCTTCCTGGTGCAAGAAAGCCATCTGAAAGCGGAAGCAAAGCATCTTTACCAAAAAATCATGGTTGATTAACCCCCTGTTAGATGAACTTGGCTAGAAAACGGCGTTGTCAACAGGCACATCATCTAGAATGGTTAGATTGAATTTTCCGTTACCACGGATGGATTGTCTCGTGTTCGTTTTTCCATGGTTACATCCGGATGCAAAGGCTTTGACTCACATGATAAGTATGATGCTGTCGTCATATGTAACCTGCATTGAATTCTGATGTTTTGGCTGTTGACAAGCTTCCACCAGTATAGGGGACCCAATGGGTAAGAAAAACCGTATCCAGTAGCATGAGTTTCACCCCGAAAAACATACATGGATCCACGAGAGTGCCATGGCATCATGGGATTCTGTGAGCTGTGGTGCTGTTGATGCCCATTCGGTAAGGCACATCCACCTGGTTCATTTCGTGGGATCTTTTCAACTAGACCCATCCATGGTTTACTCTTACGAAAGTGACCAGAACATGCACCAGACGAATTTTGCCACTTGGGATTGACCAAGGGTTCTTTGTAAATCAGGCAGCTGATATAGCCCGGCTCTCTGACTGGCTACGTCTGCTATCGGCAGATGGTGATGGGAGTGCGTCCCGGGATCCCACCACTCGGAGGGAAAGCATTTCCATATTGGAAACCACCAATCTTTCTTTGGGATTGCGGGTTTTTGGACATGCTGGGATTGCCAGCAAGCTGTAAGGGTGTAACAGGACGAGTGGCTCTTTGTGTGTTCCACTTAGCTATGGGGGCCAGTCCATACATTTGGCCACCCCACAACCTGTGGGTGTACATACTGTACGTGCTAAAATGATGATTTTGGGGATAAATACTACAACTAATGGGGGTATCATGTACAAAATTATCCCAAAATTGAAATACCCCACAACTCTTCGTTTGCATGGGATGGTGTTTGGTGCTGTTGTTGGCGTCCCATGGTATCCCCGTGTGGCCTAAGGAGACACAGGCTTCCGAATCTACGTGTCGCCGCTCTACTATGCCGCCTGGTGAACTGGGATGGGGATCAAGGTGGCCTCTTGGAGGGCTTCATCATGACTGCCCATAGGGAGCACCAAAGTACGCAACACCTAAAGATGATCAGCAAGTAGGGAAA